>WAAB01016153.1:1544-35734 GCA_013389865.1 Piaya cayana
GGGAGGTTGCAGAGAGGAGGGAGCTGGCCTCTTCTCCCAGGTGTCAGGGGACAGGACAAGAGGGAATGGCCTCAAGCTCCGCCAGGGGAGATTTAGGCTAGACATCAGGAGGAAGTTTTTCACAGAAAGGGTCATTAGGCATTGGAACAGGCTACCCAGGAAGGTGGTTGATTCACCTTCCCTGGAGGTGTTTAAGGCACGGGTGGACAAGGTGCTGAGGGGCATGGTTTAGAGTTTGATAGGAATGGTTGGACTTGATGATCTGGTGGGTCTCTTCCAATGTGGTGATTCTATGATTCTATGAGTTCTTTTTTTATATTTTATTTTTTTCACTAGCTTTGCTGCTGTTGCCAGGCAGAGGAATATTATCTTATCTTTACTGTTTTGCTTTACAAAATCTTAACCAGGGATGAAGCAAGGCCAAGGGCAGATGAATATTTCATATGGAAAAGAATGATAAGTAAGTATTCACAGTATGAACGTTTGCTCCTGCATGGGAATACTAGTGAGAATCATATGAAGAAAACAAGTGTGTTTACATATTTTTGATTTTCTCCTTAACGTAGCATTCTTATTAGGAGCACTGGAGCCATTTTCCACTATCTGGAAATGTCCTGTAAAGCAGTCCTGCATTGTATTGAGTTAGTGCAACTGACCTGTACTTACGAAGAATGTTTAATGACTGGATATATTATGCTAGATACAAGAATTTCATTATATTATTGAGAAAACAGAAAAACAGTTAATATTTTGTTCAAAGGAATATTATATCTTTCCCACTGAGCTTAGCAGTTTAGAAGTTCTTATTTTAAGAGTCTGATGCTGCAGCCTTTATTTATAGACATTACTTAAATAGATCTATTTTTGTGAGCAAAATTGCTTTCAACTGGACTTGAAGATAACATTCTTATTGACTCTTTAATATGAACAGATACAAAGATAAATTTCAAAACCTGTGTGTTACATGGGCAAGAAAGTTTTAATACAGAATTGCATTGGATTTTTCTGGTTTCACTGCATTTTGAACTACGCTTTTGTTCTAGTTTGTGAGTGAAGAGACATTTATTAGGACTAAAAATGCAGTCATATTTTATCTCAGGAACTTATTGATTCATTGCTGGTCCAAACTGCAATATCTCTGGGGACCTTCCAGTGATAATCAGTCTATGTATATATATGGGTATGTGTACATGCACATGTATGTGTTTGTTTGGTGCATGTGCATATATACATCTATGCATTTCTATCATGTTTCCCTGTCACTGAGCCCTCTCGTGTTTAACAGAATGGGTTCCAGAACTGTCTAAATGTGACTTAAGTTCTCATTATGACGACTTCGCTTTGAGGTGATCAGACATCCCTTATCTGACCATGCCTTTTATGTAAACTCCCTCCACCAGATCATCACTGCTCTGATTGATTAATTTGATTTTAGGTCTTTTTCTTTTTTGTAAAAGACAAGTAGGACTTTCCAAATGTACCTGAGGGTTTGTTACTGTGGTTTTAGGTCACAAGTTATTATCATTCAAGAGTCCAGACAGTGTGATAAGACGTAGGATTCCTACTAAATAATTTAGTAAAATTATTTCCTTAAAAGGGAACATACTTGAACTTATATTTATTTTGGTTGCAAAAGTAGGAAATTGAAAACAGTTTCTAGCACTTCTATGCAGCTTCAATAACAGTAATGTTACATTAACACCTCGATAATAAATAAATTTTATAATTTCCTTAATAACATTTAAGTAGCAAGCAAGGAGAAACAAGCTGTTACAAGTCTTTGTTGTCAGGTATATTTTCAAAATAGGCTTTGCTCATCCAGTTATTTGAATTCTTTACACCTAAATGCTAAGGGCTCTGCTTTACAAACAGTGTCTGTTGCTTTAAAAAAAAAAATAAATACGCAAATAAACAAAGAATGCACCTGATGATATTTTTAGCTACATTATGACAATCACTGCTGGCAGCTTAACTTTCATTTATGCAAAGTTTATGCACATAAGACTTTAATAGTTCTAGAAGAAAGGAACTAAAAATAAATGGAATTTCAGAAGTAATCAAACCATTGCTATATTTTGGTGGCACCATTTCAACTATTATTAAAGCCACATTTCCAAAAGGCCGTAAAAAGAATGTAATTTTTTTCAAGAAAGAAAAAAACCAATAAAAAGGATGAATATCAAAGGGGTAAATTAAGTAATGCTAGACAAATGCTCAGCACATCAAAATCCAGATACAACAGTTGCACTGTGACCTGTCTTTCTGTTCCAAGTGAGTGCATCTTACTGAACTCAATCTCACTAATGCTCTGTAAAAGTCTTGAACTCTGTTCATGTGGATAGGTGAAAGATAGGTGGAAACTGTACAAAACTTCAACAGAAGTTCACTGAAAAGTGACATTTTTCTTAATTAGGTGGGTTAAAAACATATCACGGTGACTCAAAAACTAGCAGAACCAAGAAATGTTCTGCTTTATCTCACACAGATTCCACCAGGCAAATATTACTTCCATTGTCAGTGTTTTCATATAAGGAACAAAAAAAAAAGGCATTTTATTGCCCAGAACAAGAGAAAAACAAATGTATATTTTATCAATATTTTTTTCCTAGGTGATTTTTTTTTTATGGGAAAAGTTGTTTGAATTTATTTTTATTTCTTCCAAAGATGCTGTATCAGGAGAAAAGAAATTGTTTAAAGCAATTCTGGTAGATAAACTTATCTAAAAACTAATCCAAAAGTTGTGAAGTTCTTTTTCACTTTCTTGGGGTCATTTACGTTATTCTGCTTATGTTTTGTATCAATTTGATTTAAACGTAGAATATCAATTGACAAAAAAAGAAATTGTAATGGTGATTTACAGTCTTTGTTAAATTTCACAGAAGAAATGACAAGAAAGCCATAGATTTTTCCTAAAAAAATTAAGAACTTGGTCTTAGCAAGTGAAGGAAAAAGATTCCTAAGTTTCCATTAACTTTTTCTGGAATATGATCGCTCTCTCTTTCTGTAGTTGTTTGTCACTTATGGAATCAAACTACTATGGTTATTCATTTCCTTCAAGTTATTCTGAGAAATTAATATCCTTTCTATTTGCTTAATAATGAATTAAATGCTTAACATATATTTTAAAAATATATATATATTCAATAGGCACTGCCTGTACCTGGCACTAGGAAGCACTAAATTATGCAGTAAAGCCCCAGGCAAGGTACTATTAGTCAAAGGATAGTTCCAAATTTTCCTCCTATGGAGAGAGGTATGTCCTCAAATTATATTAATAGATGTCTGTACAATACAGTAAAGAACACAGGGAATTTTTTTTTATGCATAATTTGATGAGGATTTTATTCAGTTAAAGGCTGTAGACTCAGATTCCAAATGTATGTAGGAGTGTTTTTCTGGGTGATCTGGTATATTTAGAAATGAATGAATGAATGAATGAATGAATAAATAAATAAATAATGTCCTAGATGGGATGCATAGTTACTGGCAACCAATCTTCATCAGCCACTAAGGATTTTAATCAGCTGCTGGTCACTAGCATTGGATGGCATGGCAACTTTTATTGGCTTAAAGTATCTACCCAACCTCATTAGGCAGGATTCTATATATCACTTGTGCAAAATTCAGATGTTCTGTAGAAGCTATGTAGGATGTGAGGTGATTTGGGGTATCTGAAGGTAAACAAGAGATGCTTATGGGTGGCCAACAGAATCAAGAACCAAAGTCTGAGAGATGTTTAAAATTGAAGGTAAACACTGAAAATCTAAGTAGATTTTTTAATCTCATTGTAATTAAAAGGAATGTACAAAATATTTCCTGATATTCATTTGCAAATAATGGGTCTAAGGAGGAAGAAAGTGATTTACTACTTATCCTATAAGATTTACAACAGCATTATATTAAGCATTACCGACAAATTATGAATTTATGCAGATCTTTCGGTTTAGTCTTGAGCAAAGCCCATTTCAAGTAAAACAATCTTTTTTTTGTTTTTATATATTTATGGATAATAACCAGTCTAAATGAAATGAAAACCTATTCCAAATTGATAAAGCACAATACGGATTTCAAAGTAAGTATTCTGAGTTAATCAGATTTAGGATTAAACTACAGGTTTAATCTGTATTTTGGAAATGCTGGTTACTTGCTGCAGATCTTTTCCTATCATTGAACCACCTCCACCCAATTGAAAAAAATTATGAAATTTATGTTAACACTAATGATGAAATGACTTTTTTGCCTGAATAGCAGCTAAACTCTTTCTGCTATGTATTTCTTTCAGTAATATACCAGATTGCATACTATCAACAAAAGAATTATTTCATTCAAAGAAATTGTTTGCCTTCTAACTACATCTCAAAAACCCCCAAGATTCACACTGCCTGAAACAAAGGTAACAACCGAAGGCTCCTTATTACTAGTAAAGAAGCCGTTCTATTACAGGCACGATCATTTTCTAAAACATTTAGGACTTGACCTTCACTCTTTACACCTCCTATGCAGTTGCATGCATGTCAGTACCAGTACAACAGCATGATGAAACAAGTACGTACATAGAAATCTGGATAACTGATAAAACATAGGTCCTTTTTTTTTAACACAATGCTTTAAATAGTTTATTATCCTAGAAACTATAGAAATGTATGAATCAGATTAGCATATAAAATATACCTAGTATTTTAAAATTAGCATGGATTCACTCTGCAAATATGAAGGACCACCTGAAACTATGTAATGTGTGTACTTAAACAGTCTCTGAGGCGGAAGTATTGAAGTAATTTTAGCAAGTTTTCCATTTAATGTACTTTAGTCTGCACTGTGAAGCCTTCTCAGAAGGTAGAAAATGGATTTTAAAGTTTTTGTTTAATGAAACTGAAGGACTAATTGGACTCCAAGAATCACAGAATGCACTCCAGCTGCAAGTAATCACTTGGTCTTTGGAACGAGACTACAAGTGTCTTGAAGTTTAAAAAAAAAATAAAATTAGTATAGTGCTGTCACCAAAGGTTTAAATACAAATTTTAGGAAGATAAGAAGACATCCTAAAAAAGTTAGTAAGACTGTGATAACATAAAAGTCAGATTTGATCATTTTATTAACCCAGGACTGAGTACTGTCCCTTGTATCCCTGTCCAACATAAATGGTAAGAAATACTTTAAGATAACAGTTCAAGCAAATTATAATGATTTAAAAGCTGTACAGAAGCTTGGGATTTGTGTTGCATTACTTGACAGAATTCATATAAAACAATTAAAAATGCCTCATAATTTATTCTCAAACGGCTACAAGGACAAGTCCATCTCATCCATGTAACAAATACTTTATATATAGTAAATATCTTTATGTTTAAAGATATAAAGCAAAATACATTTAAAATGTTTAAAAAGTTTTAATCTGCTCCAGTTTTTACCTATGTAAGGTGTTTCGTTTCTTAATGGTTTCAAAAGATACTAGTGGAATTAAGTTAGTATATGATAAATGAGATTCTAAATAAATAAGAACTGGGTTTAAAATCCTATCTGATTTTCTGAATTCTTAAGGAACACTAAACATTAATCGTGCAGTATTGATTCAAAGAAGAAGTGCAATCATTGAAAATCTATAGATCTGCATATATCAGCGAAGTCTCTTTTTCATTGTCTTCAAAGGAAAAGGAATGAATATAAGCAGTTGAGAATGCAGTTTCTAACCTTGGACTAATTCTTTATAGGAGTGACGAACTGTATATATGTGCATGGAGCAAACTCAAAGAGGAAAGGCTTATTTGCAGTGCTTGGGATTCTTCTGAGATTCACACATCCACTTTCAAATCTCTTTTTTTTGTTGTTCTGGAAGTGTCTTTATGTTGTCAAAATGTGTAGCTGATAAATAACTGAAGGTCTTATTGCAGGCATAACTTTTATGCCTGAGATTGAAATAAGCAGAGGAATTGAAAAATGTGAAAAATTGAAAATTCTCTAGAGAACGCAAAAGCCACAAAAGAAAAGCCCTGACTTCAAGAGCCTAGGTACACGATCATTTTCAAAAAAGTATTTGTGTGTACAGGATATCTCAAATAAATCTGAATATTGATAAATAACTTTCCCTTTCTTTTGTTATCAGGAAAAACTTGAACTGGAAATAACCAAGATGGGATGCTAGCTCTAGTCATATTGCTTTACCATTCTTTTTCCACTGATGTAGTGTAACTTTTGAAATCACGCCAGGCTAAAATAAGCACCCCATTTCTATGGCTTGGAAAATCTGACTCCTCCATCATCACTACCTACCTGAGCTGGGATTTATGTAGGTTTTGGCAAGTATGAATAAGGCTTCTCATCTAAACACCTAAACCTATATTTAAGCCAATCACTTGCATACATATGCACACATTCGCCAAATACCATTGATTTTATGGCTTATTGTATAACAAGTTATATAAAATTTGGCTTCATGTCCTTTGTCCATATTTTCATGCTGTCAGTATAAAAACTCCACTATTTAAAAATATTTCTCCCTTCAGGATATAATATATATGACCTTTATGCTTGTTCATCTCTCTTGAGATATATAAAGACATGATAAAATTCCCATACTCACTATTTTCAACACTCTGTAACTCATAATAGTCTTATATACTTAGCTAAAACCCACTATTTTAGGAAGCTGGGGATTGGGTTTGTTTGGGGTTTTTTTAACTATTAAGCTACTGACTAATGAGAACTTACGCTATAGCTTACCAGAATGAGCATTTGGTTCTTATTCATACTGATATAAACACCTTAAAGTGCATTATTTTCCTGATAGAGCTCACTGGGACTCAGCTACAACATCTTATCTGTGCACATAATCATTTCATTGTTAGTAATTCCTACATAACCATCACCTTCAGTTTTACATCAGTATTTTCTAATGATTTCTTTTTAAAATCCATGTTATAGTTGCTGGGTTATTCTGGGAAGTTGTGATGAAAAAGCAAGTGAAATCAATATAAAAGGCTCATCTGCAGTATCTATTCCAGGTCCATAGGGTACTCACCACAGGCACTATACTTTGAAACTGGGGTAAAATAGGCAAAAGCCAGTATGTATCTAAATATTGAGAGAATCTAGAGTTCTTTAAAATCAAGACTTGAACATAACTGATGTCTTAAATATAATATATAAATTTGGGAGTTCTAAATTACACGAGTGAGTCTGACATGAGAAGCACATATATATGCATCTATAAGCTGGTGTAAAAAGTTCTGAACAGCATAGAGATCCAAAGACATAACTGATCAATTCAGAGCCAAAATTATGGATCTGATGTGCCAACTTGGAAAACGAGAAGGTTGACTACAGAACTGTTGGGTTTTTATATCATAGGTTCTACCAGCATGGAAAATGAAGGCTATCAACCACTTTTTCAACTAATACTGATCTCCCTAGTGGGTGAGCATATGCAGAACACCCAAAACTTCTAAGTGCTACAGAATCCATTTTTTACATGCAGTGCATCCAGCCCTGATAGAGCAGTGACTGTTGTCAGGTCTACTGATAATTTTTGGGTCTTTGGCTTCAGCTGCCTTGCAGTGATTTTCTTTCTGAATATAAATTTGAAGAGGGAAAAAACAAAAGCCTCATCAACACGTATTTAGTTTAGAAAGACAGCAACAATGTTGAGTAATGGTAGTTTTTTTCCCTTTAAGAAAGTTTTGAGATGTTTATTCTTAAATAATTTCAGAAAATGAAATAGAGCTTTAAATTATTCCATAAATAGGAATTAGGACAAGACAACATTGCAAGAGCTGATAGAAATCCAAAGTAGAATCACAACTGAAGAATCACAGAATAGTTTGAGTTAGAAGGGACCTCCAAAGATCATCTAGTCCAGCCTGTCTGCAATAAGCAGGGGCATCTTCAACTTGATAACATTGCTCAGAGCCCCATCAAATTAATCAGTGATGATTTGATTCAGAAAGAAGTATAGTAGAATGAAACAAGAGAATCAATCTGTTAGGCCAAGAACTTCTGAATGGTACAGGTCATGGGTTCATTTCTTTTGTGAAGAAATATATTCTATTTTATTGGGGGCCATCAAAGGAAAAGGACATTGCTGTGTTGCTCTTGGGTCTGTCAAGTAATGTACTGATGCCTGCAGTAAAATCTACAGGACAGGATAAAAAAAATGCTGAATTTCTCAGTTTCCTGGTCACAACACCAAGTGTGACTAGATCATGTCACCACCTGTGAGTAATTTTATAGATAGTGCATAATGCATTGCTAAAAACAGAAGGATATTTATGTCTCTGAAATTTTATTGAAAATGATCAGACAAAAGTATCATTGCAGTTTGCTTAAAGCATGTATTTCTAAGCCACCATCTTATTTCTAAATCTACTTCCTTTACAGTAAAAAGAGATGTCCTTTAAAAATAACAATATGTTGTTTTCAGATATTGCAATTTCAGTAGACTTCAATCTACTTAGAAAACTTTGAGGCTCCTAGATGATATCTATCCACTCAGTAACACTGGGTCTTCTCAAATGACTTGAACATTAATAGTACTACTGTTAGTTTTGGCAATGATCTCATCATCACATTTACTTTGAACAAAGTAGATATCAGAAATTCTTTCTAGAAACACATATGGAAGACCTACGATAACTACAAAAAATCCGCACTACATAAAGAATTGCTACATCCTTTTTGATATACTGAAAACTGCCTTTTCTCTAGTTCTAATTAAGGATATTGATTATATTCTTAACAAGAAGTCAGTTAAAATCCTATATAACATTACTTTAATTTTTTTATTTTGTAGATGAATGCTGAGCTTGCTGTTGTCTACATAGTCAAGAAAGGAAAAAATAAAGAAAGCAGAGGAGGGACAAAAAAAAAAGGGCAGCACTGGGAGAATCCAAAGGACTTGAATTTCCTCATATAGAAATCATAAACATCTTTGACAACAGGGTGAAACTTGATGTAATAATAATAAAGACAAATTAACGAAACTTAAGTTGTCTGTGTGAATATTTAGGATGAGTGACTGGTTCCTTAGAACGAACACCTCACTTAGCATACATGAGAGCATTCCACAAAAATTATTATTCTATTCTTCTCAGTCTTTCTGTATTCAAATATTTGAGTTTGGAAGCAGGTTCTGTGCAATAATCAGTTGTAACCACCATCATCAGAATTATAACAAAATGCGCCTCTCCTTCAGTAATAGCTGTGGGAGAGATTGAGGAATATCTTCCTAGATTTATTCCATGTCCACACTGGCACTAGTGTTTTACACCGTCTCAACTAAACAAGCATTTGTAAATCTGAAGACGGCAGGTTAACACACAGTTTAGGCATGGATTTTCTCTTTGTGAAATGGCGGTAAGAGAGAGACATAATGAATAGCTGTATTGAGTTTAGTAGCATTGGAGAAGGTGAATGAAAAATGGGAAGATAAGGAATAAAATGAGAAACAAGGAGCATAGAAAATGTAAGGACTGTATTCATATGTACTAAACATGTGCAAAGTCACTTGCCATTAAACACAGTAAAAACTAGAAGGGATGTCATTGTCCATCTGACTCCATTTATCTGATAATCAACACTTTTTATACTTGTAATCCTGAACACTCACTTCAAACCTGCATTAATGAGATGATCATACTGGTTTACTACTGCCTCACGAACCTTGCCAAAGAGAACTCATTTTCTCAGATCATTTCCTGCAGTATTAGTTCATTGTTTTATCCTGACCAGACTGTTATAAACCTGCTTCTGTCTCACCTGTTAGTTTAAATTTATACAGATGTATAAATTAAAGTGCTTTGACTTTCTAGTGCTCACTTTTCTTGGCTGAGGAATCTGCTTCTGATTGTCAGCAACCAAAACGGTTGCCTCAAAATATTAACATTTATCCATTTCAACACAACTAAATTTTCTTCACCAATCAGTTTTATATAGAATCATGTGTACCAGAGTGGTTTGTTGTGCTCTTCCATATCCTTTATTCTTATTACTCTAAGGAATTTTGTTTGTATGTGAAAACATACTCTTTTTTTGTTCCCATCTTCTTTTTAAACAAAAACAATCAAGTTCATTTTGAACTTTTCATCAAAAGAGCTATGCCAAGAGTAGCAGTCCTATATGACTTTTCTGGGGAGGCTTGTTTCATACATACAGGGTTTGCTGCCATTGAGCTGCAGACTTCTGGTCTCCATCTCAAGTTTTAAAGCCCATTACAGTATGTTGCACGTGCCGACCCTAGCTAAACCTATGCCAGCATTTCCATAATAAAAGCTCTTATTTCCAGAGGTTCCAGCTGTACAGTTGGCTGTTAAAACATGCACTAGGCTAAAATTGCATGTACAAGATTTCAATGTGGAATTAATTCAAACTAAAAAAAAACCATTCTATTTGATGATTTTTAGGCTATAACTTCTAAAAAAAGTAGTATTTCATGAGACTTCATGTTGCCCTTTCAATAATAATAATAATAATCATCATCATCATCATCAAAAAACAATTTAACTTTTTCAAAATAATTACGTAAATATGTGATCTGCTTCCACAGAAGCTTGCTCTATACATAGGAATTGGGTTTAATGTATACAACAGTGGTGAACATGTGTAGTTGGTCACCAAGGAGAATTAAAAAATGACACACTGTCATCCTGCCTACACAGTACACTACTGCTGATGGTTTTATTGCTGATAAGCATCCTAATCCTGCAAAAGTAGAGATGTGTACATCGATATATAATTTTAATTTTTGGGCAGGGGACAGCACTCATAATGAACCCTATCTTAAATTTGCTATGGAAACCTCATTGCTTTTACTTTATATTTTGTGATTTGCAGTTCTTTTACTTAACTTAGAATATGGGTAGAAATAATAAATTCTGGATGGTCTCCCTATTCGTCCCTAATTTTATCTGTATAATTACATTATCCTTTCCTAGGCCCATTCTCAGTGATCCCATGCTATGCACCTTTCCTGTCTATATGCCAAATTCTGACTCAGGTGATGCACTGTTTTCATCTTTTATTTTATATAGATTTTTTTCTCTGACAAGGATATCTATGACTCATCTTTACCTTGCCGATGGACCTTTCCGAGGAGAAACACCTATAAGTTTCAGAGAATTAATTACATTCATTCTGCTAGTGGGCAGAAAGGACTGTGCAAGGCATCCCTTCCATGGTCTCCACTACAGCCTGTGACTGTTCTGCAATTGAGGGTTGTGTTTGGAAATGAAGGTTTAGAGGTACCTGGATCCCATAGGTTGCTGAACTCCCTTCTGGTTGGGTGAAGAAAGTAAAGGGAAACTGTCTGCTTATTCAGGGGCACAAAATCTTTGCCCACACCATTGCACAATGGGGAATAAATGATGGGAGTCATTATCACAATATGAACATGAAGGCACCTAGATCTAAACAAAAAATATATGAACCAGTGAGTATTCTGACATTTCGTGCTATAATTATGTGGTGAGCCTGTGACAGAGATCTATAAACATCCCTCCCTTCAGCATTAATTGTCATTGTATTTGAACAACTGTTACATAAATATTGCTTGTCCGGAGAAAAAGTATATTGATATGTGTGAAAATCAAGATTAAAGCAACCTAGTGCAGCACAATAAAGGAATTTAAAAGTTTCCTTTAATGATAAGGCAAATAAGCAGTAAGCAAAATATTTTTATATACCAAATTATTTCATGGACTTATATATATTGAAATACTCAGATACATATGTAAACCAATACAAGCTGAAGTATAAGACTTCAAAGCGTTCAGCAGAAGACAGGTAGGGGAAGCATTTTTTAAAGGTTTTGGGAGTGCCTGTTGTTCCTTGTGATAAAGTTAAAATTATACAAAAAAAAAATTATGGGTGAAACCTCTGGTTTACATAAACTTACCTTACAGCTATACAAGAGTTTCAGATAAAGTATCAAACTACATAAAACAATGAAGATCAGAAGACCATGTTCCCAAATCAAATAAGCACATTTTCTTATTTTGTGTACAATAGAAAATTGAATGGAAAAGCAGTGATTTATGCTACATAGCCTAAAGTTCAATGCACATAAACAGGAAAAAGTAAAAATTGCATACATACTGATGAGAGGAAATGAGGTCCAAAGCTCAAGTGAAAACTATTAGCTGTATAGTATCAATAGTAAGTAGAAGTAGTTTAAAATATGAAAAGAGTTTCTGGCTTTAGAACCCAATCCAAATTAAATGACCACTATTACCCCATTGTATTCTGCTTTTTTCCGGAGTGGGCAACACTGGTCTAAATCCAGCTTTTTAGCATCTTTGGCCAGAAGTCCCAGGCAGAGAATGGGTATATATATTTTTTATAACATAAAAATTTAACAGCATCTCATATATCTGTTGCTATATAAGGGTTAAAGATAATGTTTCAGGAAAAAAATCATATGAAAAATGTCTACAGGCCACTGATCCATTGCTAAAGGCTAATCTGCATCCATGAACACTGTCAGGAGTGTTTGTGAAGAAGGAATTAAAATTGCAAAAAGAGACATCAGACTCTCCCCCTACAGTAATGCTAGTGTTACGCATAGACTCTGTATAGTTGCACATGGATAATTCTGTATACCATATAATCATGTTACTGTAATTTCTGTTTGCCATCCCTTAGCTGCTGTCTGCAATATCCTTTAATGGTAGCTAAAGCCAAACAACTGTCTCTTATCGAGTGTATGAGTAAAACAGGACTTAAAAAAAAAAAAAGACCTACCAGCAAGTAAACAGCAGAAATATTTTGTCTTCTATCCTTTTGGTCTTTAAAAAAGCATGCAAAATATCTTATAAAACATTAATACTATTTGTTTAATCTGTGCATGTGGGAGGGCAGGAAAAGGGAGAGATAATTCTGGGGTTTTTTTCATAGCAAGAGCAGTTTTTAAAGGGACAGAATGAAATACTGATCTTATTTAAGTTAATTGAGGTCAAACTCATTGGTTTTAAAGGATGTAAGATCACACTGTCTTGTAAGCAAAGCCAGTTATATCTGTGACCTCTGCACCAATTTTTTATCATAACATACAGTTATATATAAATACCCTCCCCAAATATTACATAACCTGTCACTCATTTCTGTTGCTAAAGGTAATGTTTTCTTATGTAGCACTGACATTTAGATTGGCTTCACTTTCTGTGTGGTATATAGTCAGATTCCTGTAGAAAACTGGAAATAAGGAGAAGCAATCACTAAGACTTTTCATCTCTTTAAAGATCACCAATGAGCAACTGAGAGATCACTATCAGTAATGGATGGACAACATCTTTGAGTTATAAAACTAAATGTTACACTGTGTGTAGACTTAAAGCATGCTATTTTCTTCTATAAAAGTGGTGGTTTATTGAGCAAATAAAAGTCTAACCAATCTCTGGAAAAGCAGAAGAATCTTCAAAAGTAACATTTGATCAAACACCATAAATTCAATCCATGCATAAGGAGGACTCCACAATTAACTTGGATGTTTTAATTTATTTTGACATCAAGTTCTGGATTTAAAAATAATTTTTTTACATTACTCCCTTTTTTATTAACACATGCATGCAGGCAAAACCAATGAGTGTTTGTAACTTATCACTTTCATGCCCTTTTTTTCCCCCTCCCTGTTCCTTCTCTTTGACTGAACAGGAAAGAATGAGGTTAGTAAATCAGAATATAACAAAAAAGGAATGTCTTTAAATACAAATTTTAATTTGGTATTTTTAACCTACATATCTAAAATAATACCCTTGAAAAAGGCCTAGGAAATATATAAAAATTTTAAAAACTTAAATGTTGAAGAAACTGTTGAATGTTTTGAGCAACAAACAGTTCTTATACTTAACATATCAATTTTTCATAAGTCACAGATCTCAGTATGCTGATAGTTTTCCCTCATACAATGAAGCTCTATTCACCTCTTACCAATTAGGTGGATTTATTCTCAGAATTCCTCAAAGACCACACTCATTGTAGTTGTAAGGGTAAAGCCAACAGATACATCGTCTATGTTTGTAACACACAGCATGAAAAAAGGGTCTTAAGCTGAGGGCCAGTGAAAAGTACTGCATTAAATCATTTGAAAGAGGAAAGAAACTCAGCACTCCAAAATAATGCATGGCAACCAGCTTAGAATGAAAAATTATGTTACTCTGAAGTTAGAGAGGTAAATAGCCTGGAACCAAACTCACCAGCTGAGGCCCAGCTCAGCAGTGTACTTCTTGTAGTCTGTTTCTACAATATGAGCAAACAATAACTGCAGACACTCAGGCTTGTTTTGTGTACTTTATCTTGGTTTGTTGACTCAAATTTCCACACTTCTCTTACAGTGCCTGGCTTTTTCTTATTCTCAGAAAACATGCCTTGATTTAGAAGCTGTTTCACCTTCCTCCCTCTTTACCTACTGCTTGTATGTGGAGAGCCTTTGATATCTGTGTGCAAAAGATGCTGGAGATCTTTTTCAGTGCAGGGAGTAGCAGGCTTCACTCAGCAAAACACCCTACGGTGAACTTCTTAACTGGCAGGAGGAAGGAGTCCTCCGAAGATTAAACCAAAATTTGTTTTCAAAGAAATAAGTCTGTTGAAATACTTTTGCCCTCTAACCTCTCCCTCGTAAGTATCTAAGTCCATTTGGTGCTTTCATGTTCTCTAGTTGTCATGTCTTAAAACAGAAAGCTTTTTATTTCCTACTACATGCAAGGCAAAGAACAATATCGGCACTGAGGATATTTATTTATTATCACTATTGTGATTCCTCTCAGTATTTCCACATTAAATAGCTTATGTTCTAAATTAATGGCTGTGAAAATAATTTAATTTTATTATGGATTAAAATCCTGAGAAAGAATTCTGAAATTAAGACATCAGTATAAAGAAGACATGCCAGTGAAATAATAAGTATTACTTAAAGGCTTACTGTTTCGTTAGCTGTGAGAAAACTTTGCAGAACTTCCTGTAACAGTTATAATCCTATTCACAGGCCCCATCTGTAGGTTATTTTGGAATTCCTGCAATAACAAGTGAAAGGGAAATTTTTCTTACTCTTCTGACCAATATCTGTGTTACACAAAGAGGAAAAAAAGAAGCAGAAAAAATCCCCAACATGTTTAAGTCCCTCACCCTTCATCACTCTGCTCATTTCAGTTTTTAGCTGCATAAAGGGACTCAACACAAAACCTTTTCCAATGCTAGAGGGAAAATATGAAAAAACACAATGTTTAGTGAGAATCATTCCTGTCCCTCAGAAAAAGAACCCCAAACCTTCCTTTCTGTCTGCTACTGCAACTATTATTAATATAAATACTCTCTAGGTATAGTTTAAAAAATATAATTTACAATACTTTAACTTTTCTGTCTATCTATACATTGCATTCATACAGCTAAAAACAGCTTATATAATGTCTTTACATATATCTACATACACAGACACAGTCTAAATTTTGATGAATAATGATTCATAGAAACAAAGAGAAAAATAATCAGAAAGCCTGGATTTAGTCATTAATATTTTAATTCTGAAAATAAACATTCTAATAGTAAAACCCAATACTTTTAATGTACAATATGGGAATACATGTGGTATACTAAATATTTTATATATATATGCTATGCTTGCATTCTATATTATATATGACATACACAAGCATTTGTACATACACTAAGAATACATGCATTATATTTAGAACAAAGATACTGACAATAATTGGTCAAATCCATTGTTATTCCAGTGTATAATGTAAGATCATAATAGCTGGGTTTTATTTGCTTGTCCTATTCAAAGGTAGGTATCAAATAGACTTAGTGTTCACACTGATGTAAAATACCATATTTTCCAGAAAAGGGATTGTGTAGCATAAATTTTAATGAAAAGGACTCAAATTGCTATCCCAACTGTGCTGATGTAATATCTGTCTGCTGTCAGCTGGGCTGGTCTTACTTTCATGAGCTACTACCAGCATTAATCTAAGCTGGTTAGCTGGCCAGAGTTAATATGATCAAACTGCCTCTTAGACAAGAAGAAAGTAAGTTGCAGGAAAAAAGATTAAATATCTAGACCACCTCAAAGACTTCAGAGGAGATGTAGCTTATTAAACACGACATAAATGTTTGTGAAGTCGTTCTTTCCAATGAAAAGAAACTTGAGGTGTAAGTTACACTGAAAAGACAGTCTCTGACAGAGAACTTGTCATATAAACGTCCAGTAAACCATACAGGAAGGGAAGACAAAGACCTTCCTATTTTAACAGTAGTATGCAAAACATAGGTTTTAATTCATTTTTGTCAGCATCTTACAGGCATCCATATATCTCTATTCTTTTATGAGAAATAACACCTCAGGGGGTGCATTTGTGCCCTGCTTTGCTTCTTGATGTGTTCAGAAGGAATATGCTATGTTAACATTCACTGGCCAAGTTAGGTCCCATCACCAGCAAAGTTCTTCATCTCACATTGATGAAGATGAAGTCATTGAGCCATCCCACCCCTGTTCTGAAGGAGTTTGACATAGTTACTAATCCCAGTAATATTTAACATTTTGGGTAAAATTAGGTGTAATCATGATATCTATCTGTGTTTTGATTCTGATCTAAACCAAACATTACCTGGTAATTCACTGGTACGATCTGTGAATGAATGTTTCAGTGCAAGAATCAAATGAATTCTTTGAACCCTTTATGGCTAAGTCCCCATATGTGACAGTATTGCCTGTATAGTATATGTGCATATTTATTTATACATATAACTATATAATATATAATGTAAATTCATACACACACATATATAAAAATAATTAAAACCTCTCACCTTTATGTTCCTCTTAATCATATAAGAACTACTGAAAATGTGCCCGAAGTATAAAAAATAACACTATATGTATGATCCTAATCCTGCTTTAACTGTAGCTGCATGACAACATCTTTTATATCTTCCTGTGTTCAGAACCACCAGCAAATGTGGGGGCAAATCCAATATTTAGGGTCATATAGTTTTATCTTCGGTATTTCTCTAGCTGTAGAATTCTACTTTCTCTCTTCTGTGTAGAGCCCACTACCTAAATTAATTTTCCAGAGTAGCTTTTTGTCTTGAGGTGAAAATGTCATACAATGGACAATCCAATACTTCACTTGATAGAATGTTCCAATTTCAAATTGCTTTTCACAAAGATTTCTCAGGAGGCAGCAAGAGATCCTTTGATTTTAATACACGATACAACCTAACATAAAAATGAGATAGTAAAAGTAACTTCAGTTGGCTTGTATGTGAAGTATCAGTAAAGTCAATTAAAGGACCAGTGCCTTTTTGTTCATCTATGTCAAGAAAACTGTATAAATGGCAATTTTAAGCCTGGCTTTATGTAATGAAGAATCTCCTTTTAGATGGAATCCAGTAAAATCAAAGGATCACCAGAAATCTCAGCTGAGGTTTCTTTTGATTTCTATGGGTTTAAGTGAAAAAAAAAATCTCTGCAAAGTTATAAATAGCTGAATGAAAGCCTTAAGACAAAGTTCACATTGAAAAGGTCACAGACATCAGAGAAGCATGGACAAATCATCAGAGGAAAGGAAGGAAATTATGAAATCCACCTGAAAATCTAACGTATCTGTGAATGCTGAATGTTTTCTTAACAGAGGGAATACATATGCCATATATATATCATGAGTAACATATATAAGTCTATGAGAGTAACATATATAAGTCTATGGGACCTGATGAGATGCAAACCTGAGCCCTGAGAGAACCAGCAGATGTGGTTGCCAAACCATTCTTCATGATATTTGAGAAGTCATGGCAATTGGGAGAAGCCACTGGTGACTGGAAGAAGGGTAATGTTCTGCCTACATTTAAAAATGTCAGAAAAGACAACCCTGGGAACTACTAATCTCACCTCTATGCCTCGGAAAATCATGGAACAGACCCTCCTAGAAGCTATGCTAAAGCACATGGAGGACATGGAGGTGAATAATGGTAGCCAGCACAGCTTCACCAGGGTAAAATCCTGTGTAACCAAATTAGTGGATTTCTATGATGGGGAAAGCACAGCAGTTGACATGGGTAAACCAACAGATGTGATCTATCTAGACTTCTGTAAAGCCTTTGACACAGTTTCCCTCAGCCTCCTCCTTTCTAAATTGGAGAGATATGAGTTTGATGGGTGGACGGTACAGTGGATAAGAGACTAGTTGGATGGTCATATACAGAGAGTAGTGGTCAATGGTTTGAAGTCCAGATGGAGATCCATGACAAGTGGTGTCCATCAGGGGTCCGTCCTGAGACCAGTGCTGTTTAATATCTTCATCAATGGTATTGACAGTGAGATTGAGAGCACCCTCAGCAAGTTTGCAGATGACATCCAGTGGTGTAGTTGCCACACCGGAAGAACGGGATGTCATCGAGAGGGACCTGGACAGGCTGGAGAAATGGGCCTTCCAGAACCTCATGAGTTTCAATAGGGGCAAGCACAAGGTCCTGCACCTGGGTTGGGGCAACCCCCATTTTCAGTACACGATGGGGGATGACATGATTCAGACCTGCCCTGCAGAGAAACATTTGGGGGTACTGGTCGATTAGAAGATCAACGTGATCTTTGAGGTCCCTTCCAAACTAGACTATTCTATGATTCTATGATTCTATGAATATTTTGAAACAGGTAAAATCATAGAAATCTTCAGGGTATTTCTGACAGGAAAAAGAAATGTGATCTTGGAGGGTCAAACAATAAAAAACCCCCCTCAAGGTATTTTTAACTGCTATATAAATGTACTGACAGTGAAATACATAGCTACTTTACATCATGGAAAGGGACACTTGCTTACATATTGCAATATGGTCCACAGTTTTTGGCACCTCAACATAAGAAACTTGCCAAGAAATCAGAGGAAATGATTGAAGGATTGGAAAGCTTGATTTATGAGTCTTAGTATATCTAACCAAATACACAGTAAATAGAGAGGTACAAATATCTTCTAATTACAACAGAACATTCACAAATACTACAATGTTGCTGTAGGGGAATAGACATTGACAACTTCTTGAAAGGGTAAACTCTTTACTCATACCACACAGATGTTGTTCTAGGGTAAGATATTCCACAGTGAATGAAGGAGGCAAAATCAATCTTTATACACATAAAATAATTATTTTTAATAAAACTAGATATTAGAACAGAAAAAAAATCTACTGATGATGTAAAATAACTTGAATAAAACTTAGAAATCACAACTCAAAAAAATCTCCTCTACAAATTCTCTAAAGATGGCCTCCAAAGAATGAAGAGCAGTATATTTCACTGCTCTGGTTATGCAGTTTGAGGGATATATTAAATCCTGCTCTCAGATTCTCCTTCCCCCAGCTTTCTCTTCAAATATACATTCATAGTGGTTTTATAAAGATCATGTTTCCAGGTCATTACACCGAGTTGTTTTCTTTCTGTACACTCAACCTACAGTTTATTCCATTCTTTAAAAGTATACAGGATAGTAATTTATTTTTCTATTTGTAGCTAACCTAAATGTTATAAGCAGCTTAATTTTATTCACAGACAACGCTCATAGTAAAAGTGCTTTTATTTTTTGTCAGACTTGTCCATGTATTTCATCTGAAGTACTAGGTGGAAACAAAAATGTGTATTAAAATATTAATGATCTCACAATTGTGCACTTATTATTTCAATAAGAAAAAATGAGGCATAAAGATCAAGTATAATGAGGCCATTACAGAAGAAACAAGGTAATCAATTTCTAATATATAACACTACTACAATGATATTAGCTATAATTTAAACCAAGTAATCTTCTTTTTTTAGATATGCAAAATGCAAATGAGACATTTTAGTTGTGCTCTTATTTTTTTCTGAAGTCACAGCAATGATGCTAATGAGGAGATGAAAAGGTTAATAAACACTTTATTTTATTATAGCATTTTTTTAAGCTATAAAATTTTGGTTTGACAGTTTCCTTTGCAAACTTGAAAATACCCTGTAAGATAAAACTAAAACATTTCTTTCACAAACACAAACTGAAAATTATTTATACACACCTGTGACACTTGCATTTTTCCTGAAGGAGCCAAGTAATATTATAAACATATTATGACTCTGTATGTATGAAAAATCAAAAAATAAAACAACTGGAACAATAAATTTTCCTGCTGCCCTTACCAATGCTTGAGAGGTAAATCAACGTAAAAATGAATGTTAAAATGTAAATACCCACAAGAGTATTTGCATAACTAATTTATCCTCTGAGTTGCATTTGAGGTCATATTTTGATCCTAGAGAATATAGAATACTGCTGTTATCCAGAGTTCAGCCTGAATGATAACATTTACAGGATCAAAGCTCCAGCAAAAAATTAATGAATAGAGCACTATATAAAATATACTGATATTAGGACAAGCAATAAAACTCAGATAAGGAATCCCTTGCATTCAGTCTTCTTTTCAGTGTTTTCTAAGACAAATCTCTCAACACTAACATGACCTAAAAATAAAATAAACCACCTCTATAAATTTTAATGATAAATCTTTGAGTTTCTTAAAACAAGGGATGTTTTTAAGAGTATTACACAAGCAAAACACTGGATAAAAATAATAGAAGTGTCATTTTTACCCTGAGCACTTGTCAGTGAGAAAAGACAGCAACTATGCCCCAAAGAGACAACAGAATATATTTAACCTAAGTGAGGCTGTGGTGTGTCTTTTCCAGAAAATAAGCTATACAGGAAATTCTATAGGAAAGTTTGATTTTTCCATTATATTTTTAAACAAAATATATCTTGAAGGTTTTTTATACACTTGGGAGGAATATTCAAGCATTTGAATATACACCTTAATTAAAATCTGTAGGTAAATTTTTCAAATAAAAATTTCTTTTTTTTCAGCAGGAGTTTATCACTTTCAGCAGTCACAGTCATTAGTGACTAATCTTTCAAAAGCCTTAGCTCTAAACTTCTGAAGTTTAGACTTCATTTATCAATCTACCTAATCCATGCTTTCTATGGGAAACTAAATCATATATAATATATGTATATGTGTATATATATATATATATGAAACTTAGAATACAATGACATCTACTATTTTCTCCAAATAAAGCTTAATCAAGATAAATAGGTAGCTTACAAAGTTTGCTCTATCAGCTCAAAATCTCTTAAAATGGTAGCTACCCTAAAGACCAATGAAATAGCATGTGTTACAAAGTGTGTCTGAAAACTGATTTTAATTGTAAATAAGCTCTTATCAGTTCATAGTTGGCAATAACCATCTGGAATGGTATTATCTACGATACTAACTAGTTTTAAAACAAACACTGCTTTCTCCTTTGATTTGGACTTGAGTATTTAAATACTTAATTTTGGTATTATAGCTTTCTTCTTGTTTCTTAGTAAGTATTTAAGGTACAATTTAAACGAGCTTACATCCTCTTCAACAGTTCAGCTATATTTTATTTTAAAAAAATAGATTTCAAAGGAAATTCTGGGAAACATGTTCTCAGAAAATTTAAGCTTGGTTTCCAGGCTAAACAACAACAACAAAGNAATTTTCCTGCTGCCCTTACCAATGCTTGAGAGGTAAATCAACGTAAAAATGAATGTTAAAATGTAAATACCCACAAGAGTATTTGCATAACTAATTTATCCTCTGAGTTGCATTTGAGGTCATATTTTGATCCTAGAGAATATAGAATACTGCTGTTATCCAGAGTTCAGCCTGAATGATAACATTTACAGGATCAAAGCTCCAGCAAAAAATTAATGAATAGAGCACTATATAAAATAAACTGATATTAGGACAAGCAATAAAACTCAGATAAGGAATCCCTTGCATTCAGTCTTCTTTTCAGTGTTTTCTAAGACAAATCTCTCAACACTAACATGACCTAAAAATAAAATAAACCACCTCTATAAATTTTAATGATAAATCTTTGAGTTTCTTAAAACAAGGGATGTTTTTAAGAGTATTACACAAGCAAAACACTGGATAAAAATAATAGAAGTGTCATTTTTACCCTGAGCACTTGTCAGTGAGAAAAGACAGCAACTATGCCCCAAAGAGACAACAGAATATATTTAACCTAAGTGAGGCTGTGGTGTGTCTTTTCCAGAAAATAAGCTATACAGGAAATTCTATAGGAAAGTTTGATTTTTCCATTATATTTTTAAACAAAATATATCTTGAAGGTTTTTTATACACTTGGGAGGAATATTCAAGCATTTGAATATACACCTTAATTAAAATCTGTAGGTAAATTTTTCAAATAAAAATTTCTTTTTTTTCAGCAGGAGTTTATCACTTTCAGCAGTCACAGTCATTAGTGACTAATCTTTCAAAAGCCTTAGCTCTAAACTTCTGAAGTTTAGACTTCATTTATCAATCTACCTAATCCATGCTTTCTATGGGAAACTAAATCATATATAATATATGTATATGTGTATATATATATATATATGAAACTTAGAATACAATGACATCTACTATTTTCTCCAAATAAAGCTTAATCAAGATAAATAGGTAGCTTACAAAGTTTGCTCTATCAGCTCAAAATCTCTTAAAATGGTAGCTACCCTAAAGACCAATTAAATAACACGTGTTACAAAGTGTGTCTGAAAACTGATTTTAATTGTAAATAAGCTCTTATCAGTTCATAGTTGGCAATAACCATCTGGAATGGTATTATCTACGATACTAACTAGTTTTAAAACAAACACTGCTTTCTCCTTTGATTTGGACTTGAGCATTTAAATACTTAATTTTGGTATTATAGCTTTCTTCTTGTTTCTTAGTAAGTATTTAAGGTACAATTTAAACGAGCTTACATCCTCTTCAACAGTTCAGCTATATTTTATTTTAAAAAAATAGATTTCAAAGGAAATTCTGGGAAACATGTTCTCAGAAAATTTAAGCTTGGTTTCCAGGCTAAACAACAACAACAAAGGAAGAAATCTCTGTTTATATTTGCCTTCTTCCTTTAAAGTTCTTTCTACATAATTTCAAGTCCATCAAAGGTACTGCTTTGTGCTCTTTGCTGGAACTTCATACATGAAAACATCAATCACAAGTAACTCAAGGCTTCTGTAGACTGATGCAGATAACTTTATTCTACGCCCTTCTGGTCACTAGGTTAGGCTACCAAAAAGATATATTTTATTAAATCTTTCATAAACTGCTGTCCGAGTTCTTACCAATACAAGAAAGCTGTTGAAAGCATTTTAAGCCACACTAAGCAGCTTCAGTTTAATCTGACAGTCTTTGGGGAGTTAGATCAATACTTATCATCAAACATGTATTAATTTTGATAATTGCAATAGCTTCTAGCATACTCTAGAACATGTATTTATATGACTTGTTTACCCCAGATCTGCCTATTCACAGGTAAAGATTTTTATGTTCTATACAAAAAAGCAGTATTGTGTATCTACTTTTAATTTGTGTCTGATTTCCACACTAGTTTGAATCATTCAGAGATAGTGTTTAATGTTGGTTCAATAAAATTGAAAAAGAAAAAAGAAAATAAAAAATCTGAACTCCACATTTCCTTTCTTTTTTTTTTTTTTTTAGNTTTTTTTCTTTTTTCTTGCATTTACTCTAGCTAACCCTAGTTCACACTGTCAGAATGATTTTGTCGGTCGCATTTCTTCAAAAGTAGAGAAAGTATGAGTTTGCATGAAAGCTATTACAGAAGCTTGTTCAATATTTCGTTGTCAGAAGAGCACATTTGCTCTGGATTGCCAGTGCAATCAATCAGATGAATGAGTTCCTTGAACTCAGTTTAGTGCAGTGTCTGTAATAACCTCATTACTAAAGGACAATATAACTCAGCACCCATCCATTAGGGTGGTCTCAGGAACAAATAAGCGCAATACAAATGAATACTGCTGGTCTAGGCACTTCATAGGAGACTTAAGACTCTCAGCAGTAATTGAGAGAAATTCTAATTCTTGTCTTTCTTCTACTCTTTCTTTCACTCTCTCTCTCTTTTAGAAGAAAGTATCTGAAAGAATACTTGACAAGAAAAGACCAAACATTTAGACACTTCAACTTTTATTTACCACAAAATGACCAAAAAATGCAGGAAAAAGAAAAGGGAAAAAAGAGGAAAAAAAAAATCAATCTGTCTTTTTGAAAGGGTCTGACTCCTAAAACAGGCTATGAGGTCACTAGTAAGGCAATATAAAAACAATTGCCATTGACTTACATTTAATATTCCCATGTAAAGAGCTTTGAGAAAACAATCTGTTGACTTGCATATTTCTTAAATTAAGAAAATATACAATGATGCATGTCAAACATTCAGCAACACTTCTCACTCTGGACCTGATTAAAAATGTCTGTTGAGAAATTAAATAGTCCTCTGGTTTATTAAAACCAAACATTTCAGCAAGCTGTAGTCTACATACTACATGGAAATCTATAAAATTCCAGTAACATGTAATTTTTGTGCCTAATCCAATAATGAGACAGCATAGTCAAACAAGACCTTGGAAATAACCAAAAAAGGGAAAATATTTTCAGACAGCAGATGTATATATTTAAAATAAAAGCTACAAGGCTAGATACATCCAAATAATAATAATTTACCATAAGAAAACAGAGCAAGGGATTTAGGAATGGAATCTCAATCTAGATTTAGAATGTAGCTGAGCATAGTTCAAGAGTAAAAATTAGTTTCTTATCCAGAGATAAAGATTAAGACATTCAACCTAAGGAATAAATCTGGAAAAAGAAGAGCACTGAAGAAAACCACTGGATTATTCTGAGTAAGAAGCACCATTTCATAATTTAAAAACAAAACAAAACAAAACAAAAAGTTGTTTTACAACTTGAATTAGAAATTATTTGGAAAAAAAAGACATTATTTTGATTAAATTGACCCAAACACTTCTCTCTTTTACACATCTTAAACATTTTTGACACCCTTTTGATGACAGCACTACTTCTCTTTGACACATTGAAAAATATCACTGTCTGTCTGGGTGAATTATCAGCAACATGTTCAGCCTCATTTGGTAGGCATATGATATAAAACTCTTCAAGATTTCCATGATTTTCATTTTACTGAAAGCACCAATTTCTATCTCTATTAATAACTGTTCGGTCAACGGACAAGAGAAGACTCAGCAACAGGTAGCTAAGCCATGCATGTCATGGAGGTCCTATAGTTTCTCTGGAAGATGTATGATGTATAACCTATCCATTGAAAGGAAAATTAGATGTGGATATTATGAATCCTAAAGATAAATTTGAACTAATAACATTATTTAGTTTTATCTTTTCACAGATTCCCAACAGAAGAACCGTCTATATCTGTCTAGCCTTGCTTCTCCCCGTTGTACATGAATACATACAGTTAAATGCTCATTATAGCTAGAGCATTGATCACTGAAACCATTACCATACCCTGAAAGTAGATATATCAGTTAGTGCATGATAATGTTACACATTATGCTGACACCTCTGTTGCTGTGATTAATTTTGTTTGGCACTAGGCAAAAATCTTTCATTTTATTGCAACCATTTTATTTTTTTTTACAGTCACAGAAAAGGAGCTCTCCATTTCCTTGATTAATTTATTTTTTCTAGGGTAGTGGTGTGATCTAAACCCATGAAGTGCATTTTGGAGGATTCTCTATTCCCAGACGAACCAAACTTTTCATGTCTTATATCATCTTTCATTTTATCTCATATTTTGTCACAAATGTCCCTTCAGAGTTTCAGGTGAATGAACAGTTTCATTTGGGCTAGAATATTTTTTCAAGAGAATTCATATGACATTGCCTAAAAGGAAAAGCATAAATTTATGCAAAATGAAGACTGAGGCTAAACATCTAGTTGAACAATTTTAACTGCATGTATAATCGGGATTTTTATAACTCTCTGCCCTTTACATGGATATTTAAGTTCAAAAGATACTGTTAAGCTAAAAGTCTGAGAAGAAAGAGGTTTCTATTGTATTTACTCTGTTTTCACAGAAACTTGCATACACTCTTGACAGCTCACGTTCTTCAAGTTTGCAAAGAAAGAGGAGGACCTGGAAGAGAACGAATTACCGCCTAAAACAGCCAGCCTCCTCTTTGGTAGAAGGTATCCTAGCACTAGATGTGTATACATCAGTATATATTACAGCTCCATCTCTGTAGGGCCTTGTCGTGTTGCTTTTGTTTACTAAGATCTCCAGAGATTTGCCTAACAAATGTCTGAAAAATAAATAATACCTGTTCATCAGAATTTATAGCCTAAAACATAATACATATGGAGAAGACAAGCCATTTGGAGAAATTTAAGGAAAGAATAATTTAGATTATCTCATGATCTGGATTAAGCTACTGTTTCATAGTGTAGTGGGATTGTTAGAATTGATGACAACAGAGACTAAAGACAACATTTAGGCCATGTGGTTCAATCCATGACCCAAAAAGAATATAAAAAGACACAGAAAACAATACATAAAAGAGAATTTAAAAATAAATGAAAATATTTCTCAACAGAAAAGTCAAGGGTTGCTCCTATCATTTCCTATAACTTTATAAATTTTTTAATTATAATTTTTTAATGTATAAAAAAGGTTTTGAACAAAGACTAGGATGCCAAATGTAGAGTTCTGGTGTCTTCTATGAACATATAAACCCAAAATGTCACTATCTTGCAAAGCAGTATGGTGGAACAAATCACAATATATTCAAGAATTTGAGCATCAACTCAGAGGTAATAAAATATTTTATAAAATAAGCTGTTTTCTAATTTAAAATTGTTTTAGCAGAAGGGCTGCATTCTATACATAAATACTTCATAATTTTTATCTACTTTTTTTTGTCCGTTATCCTTCAGCAGTTTGAGGAACCATAAGTAATGATTTTGTTTGTTTCTTTTTTCTCTATCCCCAGGCCATTACTAAACCTTAAGATTTCCTTGAACCATTCTGCTAAAAAACTGATACACTAACATTAAAATTGGCTCTGCTTGGGAATCTTAAAGCATATATTTCAAAGAATGTGAAATTTCCTGAGCTAAATTTGGCTTGGCTGTATCCAAGTAATGTTATAAGCATGCAGACTACACAGTTCTTTAAAATGTGAACTATAAATAAATGAACCCCCTTTTAGACATTTTTGTTGAAAAGACTTCTGTATATATCACATATGGCCCTATAGATTCAAGTTCTGCCTCTTTCCACAATTAAAATTATGGCAAATTTTTTCTATTTCATTTTTCTTTCCATCATCTCTATCATTCCAAATTAATTTATTTGTTGTTGGTTTGTTTATGTCATCTTTGTTGTCTTGTCTTAGAAAGAAATGGTGTGTTTTACCTTTCTTTCAATATTTTTATTTTTAAAAGAATTCTAATGATGTTTCTTTTTCACTTCAGGCTAGTATTCACTAAACAGTATATATCCATCTGGAAAGAGATCACCAAAGTAAACCATATGTTATTCATTAATGTGAACCAATGGAAGGTGCCATGTTTTCACACTATACTGAGAAGTTACTTACATACACATTCCCTTATGGAAAATCACTATGTCAATAACCTAATAAGTTGGGTTTATAGAAAAGCTTTTAGTCCAAGTACTCACTGAGTGGTTTACAATCTGTACACCTCATATAAAGGCATTCCTTCCTTAATTATAACACTGTCTACCATAACCAAGATCTATTTCCTAGGATGGCATGTGTGCATATTCCATAAACTACTAGAAGTAAAATGAAGCAATCGGATTTAAAATAAATTGCTACTTGATTTTAAAGGAACTAATTGATTAAACATGTATAAATAGGAGGTGTCCCTGCTTATGGCAGTGGGGTTGGAACTGCATGATCTTTAAGGTCCCTGCCAAACCAAACCATTCTACGATTCTATGATACGCTTCACTGGACCAGACCCCCTTGTGCTCAGCACTAAAAAAAAAATTTCTTGCAAGCCATTTTGTGCTTACATAAGTTTCCATCACAGCTGATCTACATCACAGTTCCTACCAGTTCCACTGAAAGTTCAGACTGGTCTTAAATTCCATCTCTTCTTCTTTAAGCATCTGTTTACCTTCATATTGTCTGTGTTCCTCCCAGTTGCATTAGCTGTTTTTTTCTCTCAGCCCTGTGATGCCTATTTGCCATCTTACATTAATTCAAAGGAATACAGGCCTGCAATCTTTTCCTCTTTTGAAAATATGTCCATTTTTGTCCAGGGCAAGAAAATTAATGAATATTCAATCAAAAATTGGTCTAATGTAAAGTATTCTGAAATAAAAGAAGCTCAGAAAATGAATGCTTAAACATGTCATGCCATGATAAGTGCAGAAAAAACTGTTTACAAACACATAGTGATTATGTATGTGAATGCAGAAATATGTATAAATGATATGTAACAGAAATGTATTTTTATATAAATACATAAATGGATACAAACCTTTTCCCTCATATTTTAGAGAGGAATATGCTTCTCTTTCATTTTATTTCATCAAACATGTCCTTTATTTCTGTCCTGAAGGCATAATCTCTCATTTGTAACATTGGATTTGCAACTGTGCAAGTGCTAAAGGAACACTTGAGAAGGAACGTCTCTTTAGGTGAGAAAATACAGCAAGATGAAAGGAACTAAGAGAATAATAGTGTCAGAGAATAAATTAAAAAGTTGAGAATTAGAAACAACAGCAAGACAGATATGTTTCTAATTAGAGTACTCACTGGTGTTCTCAATCAGAAGACAACAACTATTTTTCTTTTTTTGCTGTAATTTTCTTTATCTTGTGTTTCTATTCAAGAATGCAAATTATCACTGAGTCTGTATAAACCCTGTTATGACCAAGCCTGACTAGCCCTACCACCAGATGAAGAACAATGATGAGGAAACACACACACTTTTCTCCATTACCTTCCTACTCACATAGATGGCAAATCAGCCTGGAGAGCAGATCCTGCCCAGCACCTACCTTGTGCCTCGGGACAAGTGACTAGCTGCATTTGCTCAGACAGGAAAGCAATTGAAGCAGAAATTTTTTTTTCTCTCCTAGGATGGAAGGCAGAAGTTAAAGATCACTTGGGAGAGACTGCTTCACTGAGCCAACAAGGATAGACACAGTACAAGGATAAACTAAAATATACTTCAAAAATTATATCTATTAAACACATATATTAGGGGTAGGAGAGAGGTAAATCTGAACTATTCAAGTGTTCAAAATAAGCAGATAACTCCATTATGTTGAGAACTAAATACAGGGTCAAATACTTACATTGCCTTCGTTAGGAACCTCTTCTTCAGGTATTGTAAACACAATGAGGCAAAGACTGATTTAGAGCACATACTACTCAATTAAAAATTTAACTGAAATATGCTTCAGATGCGTATAGCAGAGAATGAAACCTCTGGGCCTTGTGTGTTAGATGTAAAAATCACCTACAGGTAGATTTACTACAGTCTCATTAAAAAATAAGTACCTGTCAATTCTTTTGAGATCAGCATTGGTATCAGAAACAAAAAAAAAATATAAACAAAACAAGGGTTTGTCTGTAGGTTCAAATAGATATATATATATATTTAAAAAGTATATGAAGAAGCCTATTCTTATTCTAAACCTGGCTAATTACAGTTTAAAAATTAGCATTTTTAATCCTATTTAGTTACCTTAATTGTCTGATAGCAATCTCAGTGAATTTATTTGTTCTCTTTTTTAAGCACAAATTTTTAAATTGCCATAAGTAGTAGTGTGTTTCCAAGCCATATATTAATGATGGTTTTACTATGGCTTTCCCCTAATGTAGATCAGATTGATTCAATTCAGCTGAACTTCATAACCCTTCCATGTTTATCTTGTGTGCAATAAAGACAATGCACTGTTCCAGCAAGCATCTTTCTAAACAAAGAAACTTGGGAACAACACCAAAACATGGAAAATTTGAAGGGGATACAGAATGATGTGTTTACCCTTGGAGAACAGCTTTTGAATTAGAAAAATCTGGATTAAGAGAGGAAAAATATATTACTTCCTGCCTCTGTGATTGATGTTTACAGAGTCATAAAACATTTTGCTGAAAACCATGTGCCTAGAAGAATTTGAGAGATTTTCCAATTTTCTACACCAGATCTGCATCTATTTAGGACCAGCATGCTGTTTCAGTTTCTTTTGTTCAGCACATTACTCAGGCTTATCTCCAAGCACTTCACATGCCAGTCCAACAAATAAGTAGATATAAAAGGAAAGCGTGACAGTGAGTGGATACTGATGAGGCTAAAGGAAGAATTTTTCGAAGGAACTCTAAAGCTGACTGATAGCACTTAGTTTCATGGGTTTCTGCTACGTAACTCTGATTTTACAGAGGGGAACTCTGTTTTTATTTTGAAATTATATTTCATATAAAGAAAAGTGTGGAAAAATATATAGATTGATTCTCTTTGAAGGTATGGCTAAAAGTAATTTAATTTTATTTAATATGTATGCAGCTCCACCATTATAATAAATAATACCATTACTAATAAGATCTGGCAGTAGCAATCAGGTTTGCACAGATTTTGGAGTTTGTTTGTAAGTTTTTATTTAATAAAATATCAGGAAATAGCTTTGTGAACTCAGTGTTTATTATTTTTGTGCATTCTCCTTGAAGCAGAAATTGCAAGTACTTGACAAATGATTGATATATTGTCTGCAAGTCTCAAGGTAACTCTATAGTCTTCACTAAATGCTAAATTATATCTCTTCCCAATTCTAATCTTCCCACAATATATCTCCCAAAGTAAAAAACAAGTTGAAGTAAATGAATAAAACAGTAAGCTTCAACGTATCATATTGGGTTAACTATTTGTGTTTCATTTATTCAAATATTGGCCTACAAGTCCTTTTTACATGCAGTCCAGTAGTTTCATAACACTTCATGTTTCCACTGCCTGAAAAATTGACTGAGATTCCTTTCCTATTTCTTTACACCTGCACCACTGCCATAGGTTGTACATAAAATATACTCAGCAGAGTAAAAGTTATACATGTGTAAAGGTCTTTCAGTTTACTATCTAGGCTACTTCTAATGGACTGTAAAAACCATGGCAAAGTAACAAATTCCTGAAACAGAAGGATTCTTATCTGCTAAATTTAACATAAACAGAATTTGGTTTTAGATTTCCAAGGAAGGTCTTCTTCATGGTGAATATTCAATATTTGTAATGTATGCTTTCTTTATCCATGTAATGATTTATCCTTTCCCAATAGAAACAGAAGGTTACCCTCCCTTTTTTGTGCAGGGGAATATCATTATGTCTTTCTTCAGGATGTTCTGTAAACGAAGAACACCTAGCACTTTCAGATGTGTATACAGTATAATGCTTTCTAAAACTTTTAGCTTTCTGACTTGTTCTGTTCTGGATCCCTTCCACTTTTTTTTTTGTTTGTTTCTTTTTCTGTTTGTTGTCTTGTTTGTTAGTGTCTTCCAAACAAAACTGAACTCAGTAACTGAAACCAGAGTCTCACCAGTGCCAAGCAGAAAACAAGTTTTAGACAGTGACAAACAGTAGTTAATAACATAGCAGGGAGGGAAGACAGCATAAAACCCCAGATTGCTCAGAAAATGAGGACAGTAAAAGCAACAGTTCTGACTAAATAGCATTTGACTGTGTTTCCAGAAATGAAGAATTTTGTTATTATTTTCCTTTTATTTTTTTTAAGGTATTATATGTTTTAAATGCAAACAGAATTTTATATTTTTGGAGATGATAGGCCTGGATTTTACAAGAGCTAGGGCTGAAATTTCATTTAAAATATCTGTTACTGAATCCTAATATTAGACCTAGAGGCAGGTGGATTGAACTTCCATATATAATATTGGAAGTAGTAGGAAAAATCTTCAAGGAAAAAACCAAATAAACCCTAAATGCAGCATAGCCCTCAAATTTCTAGTCAAACAGAGGGCTAAACAATAAAATGTTTTTCCAAAATGGGAAATCTGCATATAACTGCAAAACAGGAAAATGAAAAATTGATCTAAAAAATCTAATTGACAGTATGCAAATAGAATATTTATGTAGATGAAGTCTTCAGCTGTACAGACACAAATCTTCCTCAGTGAATGAAAGAAAGAAGACATTACTCCTTGCAGCTGGAGCATTTTTGATATCTCTAGGAGCAGATATAAAATTAATATACCAAATCTGGTTTCAGTGCCACAGTAGTCTTTCAACCTCCTAAAACTTAGCTACTGTATCCTTAGGAAGGAAATGCCACATTATGTATAGGTCGCTATGCATAAAATTTGGGAAGGGAAAAAAAAAGAAAAGAACAGCAGCAACAAAATCTGGGTATGAATGTAGATATGCATGTTTTGGTTTTTTATTAACATATTGTGAAATCATCATGTAAGTTTTGAGAAGCTCCAAACCTGCAACTGCCTCAGGCAAGAAAAAAGGCAATGGCTTATAAAGGAAATAAATAACCTGTCAAATTACTTTTTATTAAAGTATAGAGTAATCTTCTTGTGGAAGTGGTGTCTCATCATTTTAGATACTTTGAGGAAGATTTAATAAAATTTTAGAGATGGGGCTACAAGTGTAATCTTTACTACATATCATAGACTACCAATCAAGTTTTACTTACATATAGATTCCAAGATATAATGCTGCTGATACGGTTTTAAAGGCCACATGCATTAATTTTCTGTGGCACATGTAGGGAAGTTTTTGTGTTCAAGTAAGATTATTTCAAAACATGAAAAACATAGTAATGCTTTTTCAACTAATTTTATTGTAGATTCCATGGACTTTATATTGTAATTACATGGATCATACACAAATATTTGAAACTATTTTTCAGACATAAACCTATATGTGTAATGCTAAATGTTGGATAACACATTTAATGTTAATTCATGAATGGCATGTTTTATATAAACATTAATTATTTACAATATATGTCACCTTCATTATATTACACATTTTTCTAGTTTACTATAGACGCTATCTGCATCTAGAAGTGAAAAACCCCACAAATATGTTAAAAACAGGTTCTGCATTATTAATAGGACATGCTAAGGGACTGCCCATCAGAGAAAATAGTTATCTACTGCAGGAGTGAGAGAACATCTGCTCTGAATTGCTTCATAAACACAAATCTTGCTGCTTTCTTATATAAGCATGTTTGGATCTCCAATGCAGAAACACTCCAGTTGTGTTTCTTCATTTCTATACTGTACACAGAACCTACTTATTCAGATCAAGGTGAGCCTCTGATTGGTTTAAAAATATACAAAATATTGAAATGGAAGAAGGTTGAAAGCTAAGACTGTGCTTTATTCTCCTACATCCTCTCTTCTCTGTTAATGATATGCTAAGACCTTAGTGCTGCTTACTTTTCAACATAGCATGAGTACCAGATGTTTCCATTTGTGGGTTTAACCCACCACCACAGCCTTTTTGAAATTTTAAGATCTCTATATTTGTTGTGAGTTGGAGGGTGAGGGGGGGCATTGGGTTGTTCTAAGGACTTTTCTTTTTGGGGTCGTGTGGCTGGAATACATCCTTCCAATAAAAATAGAATTCACCTTTCTGTGGAAAGCTAGCACAAAGCTATTAAGCTATTCCTTGAACTCTCAGAAAAGATTATTAGGGATTTTTTATTATATATTAGTGCTGTTTAATATATCATAATTATAATATTTTACATTTAAAACATTTAACTGGCACAGAATTAGCCGTACCTGACAGTCTATAGCTCTTGACCAGCCCTGAAGCTTTTCTAAAACCTGGTACTTTTATAGATGACCTATGGCTGCTTATAAATGAGCACAAATGAGTGGTAAATGTATGGAAGGCTGTGGATGTGGTCTTCCTGGACTTCGGTAAAGCCTTTGACACAGTTTCTCACAGCATTCTGCTACAGAAACTGTCAGCCTCTGGCCTAGACAGGCACACGCTCTCCTGGGTGGAAAACTGGTTGGATGGCTGGGCCCAGAGAGTGGTGGTAAATGGTGTAAATCCAGCTGGAGGCCAGTGACAAGTGGGGTTCCCCAGAGCTCAATGCTGGGTCCAGCTCTGTTCAATGTCTTCATCAATGACCTGGATGAAGGCATTGAGTGCACCCTTAGCAAGTTTGCAGATGACACTAAGCTGGGTGGAAGTGTGGATCTGCTGGAGTGTAGGGAGTCTCTACAAAGGGATCTGAACAGACTAGACCACTGGGCTGAGTCTAATGGCATGAGGTTTAACATGGCCAAATGCCGGGTCCTGCACTTGGG
>WAAB01016153.1:35811-65070 GCA_013389865.1 Piaya cayana
GAGAGGAGACCTCATTGCTCTCTATAACTATCTGAAAGGAGGGTGTGGAGAGGAGAGAGCTGTCCTCTTCTCCCAAGTGACAGGGGACAGGACAAGAGGAAATGGCCTCAAGCTCTGCCAGGGGAGCTTTAGGCTAGACATCAGGAGGAAGTTTTTCACAGAAAGGGTCATTGGTCATTGGAACAGGCTGCCCAGGGTTTTTTTTGCCCACCTGGTTGATTCACCTTCCCTGGAGGTGTTTAAGGGATGGGTGGACGAGGTGCTGACTGGCATGTTTTAGTGTTTGATAGGAATGGTTGGACTCGATGATCCGGTAGGTCTCTTCCAACCTGGTGATTCTATGGTTTTATGGTTCTATGTACTAATGACTGTATGAACACCTACAAAAAATTAAGCAGTAACGAGTAATGAAACAAGGATTTGCTAAATAAATCAAGAATTAGGGCTATTAGCACATATTTGCTGGTAAATTTAGAATTCTCTAGGTTCATATTGTAATTATGAAAATGCAAAATATCTATATTGTTTTGGTGCGAATTCTTGAAACATCTATTTTGTCTATAATGCAAGACACATTGGAAATCTGACAAAGACATAGGAAGGACTGTAACCCTAGAAAAAAGTCCTTTCTTCAGTCTGCCTAGTCTCAGTATTTTGACCAACTCTTTTAAGTCTTTTCAGTTCAATCTTTCCAAAGCATAGCAGGCACAAACCTCCTAGTTTTTAGCTCAGTCCAGTCACTTCTCCAGCCATATAAAATATGTACTGCTTTACATGTCTACTCCATAGATAAGCCAAGAAATATAACCAAATAAAATTAATTTTCACTGCTTTTCTGAGCAAGAACAAGATAAAGCTCAGAACTAAGAACATTTCCTTTCTATCTGCTTATTTAGTAAAATCAGATACTGTCTCTTAACTTTTAAAGACAACATTGCTGTAAGGTAACGACTCCACTTCTTTTCATGATGTTTAAACTTCTGTTTTGGATAAGAAGTCCTATGTTTTCATAGACTTAAAGAAAAACACAAGTTATTTAGGAAGGGGCTTGTCATTTGAACCCTCATCCCCTCATTGAAATGAAACTACTCCTTTCAATACTCTCAGTGAGGATCAATTTTTACCTATACTGCACAGGAAAAATCATTCCTGAACACTGTCTTTTGTATGTATCATTTGTCTAACATACATTATGTGAAATGAACTTCAAGAGCCAAAAAAAGGGGATAGCTATTGGAAAGCAGTGAGGAGGGGAAAAAAAGTTTCACAAAGCACTCCTATTTCTTTCAAAAGTAAGTAATTTTTCTTTTCTGTGTAATAAATTTCTTAGATAAATATCTGTTCATGTTCAAAGCATTTAAAATATTAAATCACCATAGAGTCTGCTACATATACCATCAAATCACATATCATCAAATGAGTCATCTAATCCAAAGTTATCACACTTAGAGGTAGAAGCTGACATGAGGTGACTAAATGCCATTCTCCAAATAGCCAGAACTGATACTACAGAAGAGTAATCAAATAGTAAGATATTATTTGATGTCTTAGGGGGACAAGTAGATCCCCCTAAGACAAAGATTATTTGGCCATTGAGCAAGAATTTATCTTCTAGTTTTCTTTTTATCAAGATGAATGACATGGAATAAAATATGGATATATTGACTATGAGGACTGGAAATAGTAAAACTCATTCTTTTTTTTTTCAGTAAATTAAACAGAAATTACTCAGAAGATAGAGTATGTGTGTAGTCTATTTCTTTTGTTGACTTTTCAAACCATAAATGAATGCTTTGGAATGAAATACTTCTGATTAGCCAAGAGAAATAGTTATTTAAACAAAAATGTAATACTGATTTTCATTTAAAAATGTTCTGGTTTCCAGTCTCATATTTATACCAGTATGAACTAAACCAAATGGAAGGGTTCTAGAGAGAGAATGCCTTAAGACAAAAGACCCTCTGAACAAACTGTAATATCATAAGACAATTCTCTAAGTGAATAGCATTCAGGGAAGAAACTGATCACAAAAGAAAACAGGAAAAGGGTGTTAAGTAGTTTTCACAAATATTTTTTATCTTTTAGGAAGGGGTGCATGTTTGTTTTTATTTTCCTGAGAGTTTACTTTCTCTATTTCCTAATCTTTCTAGGAATGACAATGTAAATGGAGAGATGTCAGAGAAAGGAATGTTTCTGAAGACTGCTTGCCAAGGAAAATGCTGCATTCAATGCAATGCAGCAATGCAAGAGTTGAGATGCTGGGAAATGAGGCGTGTGAGAAAAAATCCTTCTGAGGTGGCCTTTTGGACAGTAAAATGAGTCCCTTGTATTGACATATTTCAAGAAAATTGCCGTATGGTGGGAAATATAATTCCAGTATAGATGAAATTAATGTTCTTGCATATATGTGACCAGTAATTCATAGAATATATTCTGACTGAAAGGAAATTAATTTCCTCTCTCTTTTAAGCTCACCTTTCCTACTCCACAGGTATAAAAACTCAAATTGAAGCAAGGAGATTTGGAACATATACACATTGATAGTGAAAACCTAAATAATAAAATTGATTATATATTAGCTCATTATTAGAAAGAGTATTTTCCAGGATGTTTCCCGATTAGTATGTGCAAGTATAATCCCATAAAAATTCTTCAGGGTTATTTATATGAGAGAGGCCAGGGTAGACATTATTAGCTTCATTTTATTCTGGCAAACAAATAAAAAAGTATTTGTTGGAGAAAAAAACCCCACCTTCTTCTTCAGTACATAGTCTGTTGCTTTACTTTAGCTTGGGGTATTTTTATGCTAATACAATAGCCTATAGTTCTTACTATATGACATAAAAGTAATTTCTATCAGAAAAATCTAAAAAACCCCACCAAGACAGCATCTGAGCATCTAGTGGCTTATTCTGTTATCTAGTAGGCACGTTTTATATATGCTTTTCTTCAATATTATCAGAGGTATCACTGAGACCCTGCTGAATCAGGTGATCATAAATGGTATGTATGATCTCTGAACAGTTTGATGCTGTTATGACATTTAAGTCTAATTTCTTTCATTTGCATTACGATGGAGAGAATACCAAGGAACCATGGTAACTTTGAAGTAATTTAAATTCCTTAAGAGATTTTGTTTTAGCTGCAGCTAACTACATTAAGAAAGACTTATTTAGCAAACTGCTGATAGTATCTAGAGCTTTGTATTTGCTATTGCCATAAATTCTATAGTTAAGCAAAAGCTATAAAAGGCCACTTTCTGTTGTCATTTTATTTTTACAATGATGAACATAAATGTTGGCACGGATTATATAGACAGGACATATTCAAATAGGTCATAATTGTTATTAATTGCTTAATGAATAAACAAATCTTTTCAATGTTTTGGTCTTCAACACTTTGGTGCATGCAAATAGAGATCATCAGTGACAGAATAGAACTGGTCTGTATGTGACTATGAATAGCTTTGCATAATTTAATGCACTGTCTTTTGTAATTCTTCAACTCACTCCTTACTGCAGCAAATAGATAGAGCTGTCAGATTGCAGTGTTTAAATGACTAAAGTTATCATGTAGCCATATATCTTTATAGGCCTCTTTTTTTCTGCACAAGAATCACCAAACGACTTATTTACTAAGCTTCTTAACATTCCAGTGTGACTTTATCACACTGAAGACTGAAATGCAGGCAAAATTAATTTTCTTCAGTAGTTTGCTTCACGGGACAAGAAAATGATTCCTTCTATTTGACTGCTTGAGGCTTGCTTCTTGGGTACAGAAAAATGATGTCGGTATAAACTGCTGTTGTGGGCTTTATAACCTTATCCATCTGGCATCCAGAGGCTACAAATGTCAAGATGTCACTCAAAGTGATGAACTTATTAAGCACAAACCAGGAATGATATTAGCTCTAATATTGCCAAAGAATGCAAGCTGTTATGAACATTCTTGTGGACTAGCATTTCTTGGCCAAAAAAAAAAAATCTCTTAATGCAATCCATAAACCAGTGTAAATAATGCCCACTGGCACTCAAAGAAATCGGTATATTAACCCCATTAAGTAGTTACACTTTTTATAACTATGTGATGAAATGAAACTGACAGATTTCCCTATGTTATTTCTAGAACATCAAGTAATTTTTTTCTTCAGTATTGTCCCTCGTATATCTGTAGAAAAAGTGTAACATAAGCAATGTAATAGTAAAAGAAAATACACTTCTTAAATATTTAAATATAAATTAAATTTGCAATTATACAAACTTATAGTTACTGAATATATCAATTGGATACAATTCAAAATAAAGTATGAAAAACATACTTCTACCTTTAGTCCATAACTAAATCATGATTTCTTGTTTGAAAGAAAAGCATGGTTTGTAAACATTCGTGGCACAAGAACATTCAGAAATTTACATAGGTTGTCAAATGCTCTTTGTGGTACTGGATAATACAAGAGTCACTTCCAAACATGATTATTTTAACATGTTGTGTTATGTCAGCTGGGACACAATTAATGTATCTCAGTCTTTTTAATGTCTAAATTAAATTGCATATACATATTAAAATAACACTTATGTAGAATGTGTAATTTACTAAATGGTATTTAAGGTTATATATACATGTCTACAAATGTGTCAGTTTATATTATTTAGACCAGAATTTCATATTTAGCATTTTTAAGTCTTCCAAAAAATTAATTATCCGTGAGTAGTTTACTTAATCTGTCAATCTTTCAATGTAATTATGCAACACATTGAAGCTAAAATCAATGATATTTATATAGAGTATATTTACTATGAATTAGAGATTTAATTAATCCCTGGAGCAATCTTAATTTCAGTTTTTACTAAAAACAATCTGTTACACACACACACACACACACACACACACACACACACAAAAACACCTCTCCCCACTCCAGGCCAGGTACATAACTTCACTGGGTATCTCTAGGCCAATACCCCACATCCCCAGGGAAGTGGAAAAGAAAGAGAGACTTGTGGGTTGGAAACTAAAATTAAAACAGCTTTAATGAAACAATAAGGATAACAAGGGGAATAATATTAATAAGAAAATAGTAAAATATATACAAGTATGCAAACCCATTTGACGCTAGAATGAGCATCAGGCAAGATTCAGAAACATGTGCACAGGTGCAGGGGCAGACAGATAGACAAGATCCTCCCTGAATGTCAGTCATCGAAGAAGAGAGGTTGATCCTCGTGATTTTGAAGCATTTATACTGAATATGACATATATGACACAGAATACTTTCTCAGCCAGGTTGAGTAAATTGTTCCGTCTGCTGCTTCCAAAATGTGAGACCACCTTCACTACCAGTTCTTGGGACAGCCTTAATTTACATGGGAAAAGTTGTGAGTAATGGCCTTTCTAGGTACCAATGCCCCATTAAGTTGGTAGCAACTATTATTAGGCTTATCTTTCTAGAGGCAGCCACTGTCTGAAAAGCTATGTTGGTAAGCTTCAGCAAATGAAGTTTTGAAAGGGGAGTAGTTGAAAAGTCAGAAAATATGTTCTGCTTTAGCCTGAACTGGGACACCATCACTAGATGTTCTTACTATTTATGCATAGTCAGAGTGAAAACTAGAAGGGGATATTTGGTTTCAGTTTTTTTCTTTTTAAAAAAGCAGGTCAAAATTCTTAAACATGCAGATGACTATAATACATTCTGAAATCACACATGGCGTTCAAGATTGGCCTGCACAGAATTGCATGTCTCTTTTTGTTTTATAAAAAAACAACTTTTAAAAACTGATCCTTACTGTACTTACCATTGCATTCTTACTGTACTTACCATTGCATTTGAATATGGTGCTAGTAGGAGCACAGATCCCATTCCAGTAACCTGTACATCTTGCTTGTAATAAATTTGAGAGTTAAGTTCCATCTATAGGGTTCTGTAGCCCACTTGTGATTTTGCATCCATTAGGCTAGTTCAACTCAGTTCATCAAATGAGAGTCAAGAATCCATTTGCAAATGCACATCCAGGCTTCCTGTCTTAGAGACTGCCCAACAGATATCTAGATATCTGAATCCAAGTAGTGAAGTGGAACACAAAGTTAGTTTTACATTCTGAATAAAAATATCATCTCTGTGCCTTGACAGCTGACTGTTATCCAACCAACAAAAACTATGTGCTTATTCATTGTCTTTGCTATTAGATTATCACTGCCACTATACCTTTGAAAAGCACTACACACATCTTTCATTTTCTCTGTTTCAGAAATCCATTATGATCTACTAAGATAAGGAGATAGATATGGAAGGATGGGAAAAGGAAAGCTTCAGACTTGAAAAAGGAATGCTTCAGACTTGAATAAGGAATGCCTCAGCTATGCCATGACAGAGTGACCAAAATTATTTTTAATATGATTTAATTATGTGATATCTAAAATGTGATTTGAGTATAATTAACAAACATCCTTTTGCCAGATAATAGTAAATTTCTCTTTTAAAGACAAAAATCTGGTAATATGTGTTTAATTATATAATAACATTTTAAGCTGTGTCTACACTTTTTTAATTACATTTCTACTTTGGGTTTCATATACCCATATATGCACAAATAGACAGACTTTTTACAATAACTGAGAAGCAAGAGAGCTGTCTGATTAATACATACTGAAGGAAAAGAAAGAAAACTTTCAGTAGAAGATAAGCCGAGAAATTAAATTAATTTATATTATAAGCCTTTATAATTCATATTGTAAGTTTTTTCTTACCCAAATCTACACAGAACTTTTGCAAGGTGATGGACTATATATGAGATGAACACAATCTTTTGTATCCTGTGTCCCAATAGTTCAAACTACTTGGGTTATCCCTGATAACTGATATCAGAACTGATGGCAGAACAATGTCCCTAGCAAAGTTTTCATATTTTACAATGTACTAATCAGGGAGTAGTTCTGAAGATATATAGTCTACAGTAGCCCAGAAGCTAAGTAGGTATTATTTCAGAAAACAATATTTTAATGAGAATAGATTTAATTGAGGAGGAGGATGTAGAATACACATCTTGATATTCCAACAGGATTATCTTCCTCTATGCATCCTAGTCTCTGGCACTTTAAAGATCTTTAGACATTTTACACTCCACAGTTCTTACCACTTCCCAACAGATCCCTGACAGTGTACATTCTAATACCTTGTAAACCAAGGACTGCCCACCTTATATTAGGAAAGTGCAAGTCTATACGTTACTCATTTGAGAGTACCACTGTATTTATCAGAGCATTAATATTGTATTAGAAGAATCTTATAAAAATTAATGTGCACTTTCTATAATGCAACAAAAAAGAAAGGTGCAATTTGTCCTACTTTACTTGATTTATTGTTCTACAGTAAGAAAAGTATTAAATAAAAGGTATTATGTACTTTTCTTGTGCTTGTTTAGTAGTGTATGGTTTTATGTTCACAAGAGAAAGGTTATGATTTCACAATAAAGAAAGACCATTGCTTCAGTCAAATGTCCATCCTATTTCAGAGCTTAACTTGAGAAGAGTTTTGCAAAAGAAAAACAGCTGCGTGTAATAATGAGAAAAAGCTTTGTAATTGGTATAACTCTGTGTCATGCACAGTATTGATTAAAGATGCTGAATCTATCAAGGGAAAATGTACTTAAGGTAAGGAAAATAAATACTTTTAATAATGCATCAAGTAGAAGTTAAAGAATTTTAACAGTAATATTGGTCCATGAAAGAAAGAGCTAGTCAAATTGATGACTGATGCAAATGGAAGTCATCAATAATTATTCTATGCTAAATTTGCAAAGAAGTGGAATGATAAGATTAGGTCTTTGGGGTATTTTTTCTATTTATTTGAAAAAGATGGAAAAGAACAGGAATATTAGTAAAACACCTAAATAATGCATCCATTAATCTATAACAATCTAACAAACGTGACTAAAGTTTTATGACCTACAGAGAGTGCATTTAAAATAAACCCTGGGAAATCCAGGACTGGGCTGACTATGAGTCTACTTAGTTGAATTAATGCAGAAGTATTTCTATACAACATATTTTGACTGGTATATGATTTCTGTTTAAAAATGAACTAAAATAGCTCTTTTCATTATGAAATTCAGAATCAGAAACATGGAATGGGTGAGGTTAGAAGGGACTTCTGGAGGTGATTGTGTCCAACCACACTACTTAAGCAGGGCTTCCTGCAACAATTTGCCCAGGACCACGTCCAGATGTTTTTTGTTTATCTCCAGGAATGGAGACTCCAAGAATGGATCGGTTTTAAAAGTACTGAAAACATCTAGTGTCAGAACTCAAAGGTCACTAATGATGAGAAATCAACATAGAATTGAAGTTCCTCATAAAGTTCTGTAGTGATTAATATCAATATAATTCAGTATTCTCACTAATGAAATGGAACTGAATATAAAATCACTGTTTGTTAAATTATTAAAACTTGGCAAAATGTTAAGGAATGATAAATGAGGTTAACTGCATAGTAGTATGCCTTATTTGAAAAACTGACCCATTCAAATAAAATTAATCTATTCCTATCTTGTAAGACCTCATCTGGAGTATTGTGTCCAGTTCTGGAATCCTCTGCATAAGATGGATATGGAACTTTTGGAATGGGTCCAGAGGAGGACTACAAAGATTATCTGAGGGCTGGAGTACCTTATATACAAGGACAGGCTGAGAAAGTTGGTTTTGTTCAGCCTGGAGAAGAGAAGGCTCCAAGGAGTTCTTACAGTGACCTTCCAGTACCTGAAAGGGGCCTACAGGAAAGCTGGCGAGGGAATATTCATAAAAGCTTGTGGTAATAGGAAGAGGGGGAATGAGTATAAACTGGAGAGGGGCAGATTTAGGTTGCATATAAGGAAGAATTTCTTCACCATGGCAGTGGTGAGGCACTGGCACAGGTTGCTCAGGGAAGTTGTGGATACCCCACACCTGGAGGTGTTTAAGGCCAGGTTGGATGGGGCCTTGGGTAGCCTGATCTAGTGGGAGGTGTCTCTGCCCATGGCAGAGGGGTTGGAACTAGATGATCTTTGAAGCCCCTTCCAACCCAAACTATTCTATGATTCTACAATTCTAAAGCAGACATGAAGATGCAGATATACAAGCAAGAAACACAAATCATTACTGATTTTAATGGAAACTGAGAGCAGATCAATCAGAATTGGGCGTGGAAAATGCAAAGCACCTATCTTTGGAAAAATAACTGTCTAACTTACAAGATCTAGTAGGAAATAGCTATTCTGATGAATATTCCCTAAATATATTGGCCAAGATATATATTTTTAACTTTCAGCCTAGTCTAGACTGAACAGGTTTTTTTCAATTAGAATTATTTTTCCTCTCTATCGAATTGCAGATTATTCTTTTGAAATGCTTTACACAAATTTATAGTTTTATTTACTGTGTGTCAATGAAATTGAAAAGAAATTTGTTTTCGTATTAGAAACAACAATACCTGTTTTTCTCAAAAAAAAAAAACAAACAACCTTTTGATAAACCCTTCAGTACAAAGGACTGCCATTCCTTTGGATTGGCACTACCCAACATATAAAATTAAAAAAATCACACCTATCTCTACTCATTATTTTTTTATACACATTATTAACATAAATTCAGCAGGTCTAATTGTCTTGCAATCAAGTCTGGCTTTCTTTTTGGAAGATGTGTTTCTGTTTGATAGAGGTTATCCAATCAAATATAAGAGCGGTTTAGTGAGATGTATTGACCTGAGATACATGGACAGTCAGGCTATATAATCTAATGTCTCCTTCTGGCTTCAGATCCTAAAAAGTCTGTTAATCTTTCATACCCAAAGCTAGTACATGCACCCATTAGACCCAGATTTATTTGCAAGACCATTACAAGGAAAACAAAATTTATTTGAAATGACCTTTCAATTCGCAAGTTCATTTTTTCCAGTATTATAAATTTTTTAACCTCTAGATATGTCTTTCTTAGTCCAAAGAAGGGAATTGAGGAGGCAGAAGGCAAATAAAACAAGCACCAAGCCTGGTTTACAGTCCAACTTTCAATATCATAGCAAGACAAATCTTCCACACTCAGGTGAGTATCAGGCAGAAGGGAACTAAAGTGGGTAATGTGAGTTAGATGTAAGCAGTGTGCCATCTATGATGTTCCACATGGGCAAATTTTGTTCAAATGCACTAGTCCCGTGTGCTTTGAAATGTGTCAAAAATATATCAGCATCTTTTTGGTTTAAATGAAACAGGACTTTTACTTTACTTTTACTTTATTAGAAGATTCTGCCAGCCAAATATATTTATGTCAGTAATCTCAGATTCTAATTAGCTGGGCGTGTTACCAGTAGCTTCCATACTTTGAAGAAAGACTGTAGGAAATCCATAAGTCTCTTACCATGTATTAGGATGATGAGACAGCATGAAGGCTCAGCACGTTATTTCTAGAACTCTCTTTTGAGAAGAAGATTTATATTAAATGCTACATTATAAGCAGAGCTGACAGACTAGTTAGTTGGAGTATCTAACTGAGGGTTGAGGTTTTAATTTTCTCTAATCTTCCCTTGTGGCTGTGTTGTAAATGATTTTGTGAAACATCATACTAGTCAGTAATTCAGTAACTATGAAAGTATGATATTTCTAACTGCAAGTAGCACATTTTACATTACATGATACAGCTTGATAAATTGAATATTTACTTTAGAGTAGATCTGCATTCATAAAGCGACAAAATAAAGTTGATCTATGATAAAGACAGCTTATATTGCAAAATAAATTATTCTTTCTGTCAGGTCAAAGGGATGGAACTGCTGCTTTGCATTAGTTGTAAAATTGAGGGACACCACGCAGAGGGAAGGAATGCATCTTAATAAGCCCCCAAACATATCTTTCTGCAAGAAGCTCACTGTAGCAGCCACACAAATTGCCACAATAAGCCGGTACATCTGGGTAATTGAAACAGCTTTTAAGTCCTGTGATTGTATTGCTGTCTGTCTTATTAGTGAGGAAGAATCACTTCATGGTTTCTGTATCAAAATTCCAGTAGTCAGTCTGGAAAAGCTAGACTGTAAAAGTCAGTGTTAGGGAGGAGATTATTTCTTCCTTTACTTCTCTAAATCAGTCTTACAATATCAAGCCACTGTTGCTTCCAGCCAGGCACCATTCCATCTACTGAACAACTGACGTGATTCAGCTGCAGATCTCTATCTGTTAGGTAGCTGCAGGGGGGAAATCAGCAATAACATCTCTATCCTAGTGATGCCTTTTCCTCATTTCACATTCGCAAAGACAGATTTCCAGGTGGAAGCAGAGAACTTTGTGGAGTTTTTAAAGTTAAAGCTGAGCAACTTCTATTTGGTCCTTCATGCCCTAAATGAAAAACATGTCCCTGGTTGTTCTAACAGTACTGAAGAAATGACAGTTTTGCTGTCAACCAGGCAAGAAGGATCATCAAGCAAGCAACTTTCAGTTTGAGACATATCATCTTGTTCCTTCTTATTGTTAGCTATCAGTAAAGTGAAACACATGTGAAGTGGAGATCAGGCCAACACATCTTCTCTATATTAAGTAAAATCTGGTTTATTTATATGCATGTCATACATTACTTTTTCCTAATTTCTGATACAGCCTGTAGTAAGGCAAATTATATGTAGCATAAAGGAAAGCAAAAATGTCTTGAAATCTTGAAAGAATATTGCGCAGGCAAAATGTTTCATAGATTTCATGTTATGTGGGCAAAGAAATTTGTTCTTACAGGGGTAAGGCAGCAGAGATTTTTTACTTCCAAATTCCCCATGTTCAAGTGAGAAATTTTCATAAACCACATAGGTGGCTTAGCCCTGAGTTATCAGATTTGATTTAAAAAATAAGGATGAAAGAATCATCATCATCAACAAAAAAATACTCCTACAGCATGATGCCAGAAGAATATAACTCAGTTTTATGATGTCTCTGCAAAATCTTTGTTTACCTTGCTAATCATCTTTCTTCTCTGTGTGCTACTTGTATTATTATGTTTATTTCTATAAGAAGTTCAAAGACTTCTTTCACTTTATGCTATAAACATTATATTTGCCCACATCTCTCCTTTTATATCTTCCTACTTTTTACAGTTTTTCTGAATTTCCTTCATCCCTTCTCTTTCTGTTTTCATGTAAGACTTGGTTTCGCCATTATAGCCTTTGCAGTTGGAATTACCACCCTGTACAATGACACTTATGCAATAAACTGTGTGGTTTTTAACTCATATACTGGACTGACTGTGAAATTGTTTTCAGAAAAGGAATTTATTTCCATTTGTAACACACAAGGCACATACAGGTCTATGCCAGGTATATGAAAGGATGACTGGCTCATATTATAGAATGTGAAATAGGTCATGTCAATTCCTGGAAATTGTTGTTTTTGAAAACAGTGCCACCAGAGGTAACACCTTGATGTTTTGCCTTTGAGGATGGGTATCCATGCAGATGCATTGATCAGTCCTGCCTGAACTGACACCAATACATCCTCAAATGCATTAAGCTGTAATGTATTCTATTTGCTAGCTTGCTTCATTTTATGTTCTCTGACTGAAAGTCACCAGAGACTTTTTTATAAGCAGGCAATATAATATAAAGCACTGTATTCATTCTTTGCCTAAAGAATATGAATTTTTGAAAGCTGAACATACAAATCTCTCATCTGATTTCAATGTATCAATAATAGAGAGTCAATTGAGGGGATGAAGCTGATTAGACGCTGAAGCACTCACCCTTTGAGCAGAAGTTGCAAGACCAGATCTTGTTTGGCCTAGAGAAGGAATAACTTCCTGGGGGAAGAACAGCCCGCAGTACCTATAGGGTAGCTATTGAGAAGACTGAGCCAGATTCTTCACACTGGTGCGCATTGACAGGATTATTAGTTTCCTCTTTTGATTTCATCAAAGACATGGTTTCCTTTTTTTATGTTTATGAAGTAATAGAGAAATTTGAAAAAGTTTTTTTCAGAATAAACATAGAAATAATCGTACAAAAGGATTTCTGTGTAGAGGAAGCATTGGTGAGTATATAAGGAAGGGAGAGGTACAGCTTTTTGTACAAGGGAAAATATTTGTGAAAACATCAACGTTACTATAAAGTTTCCCTCAGAGTTGAAAGTCTGGATGCTCCTGAGACTTAGCAATCTCAGTCTGTTTGTTTGTCTTTCTTAATTGTCAGCATCTTAAAAAAAGTCTTTTCTTTACATACTCTAATTTACTATACTGAATCCTCCATAAACTTCTTTTTTTTTTTTTTTCTTAAATCCGATTTTCTGGTTGTGCTATACATATTTAGCTTTTGCTATCTGTACCATGTTAAGTCTTGTACTCTCATTTATGGAACTTGGTATGTACTGAAAATTGGATCTGTATTTAGTGCACCTGGCTTTTTTGAAATAGATGTCTTTGAAGGATTTATATTTTTGCATGGTTTGTAGGTTGCTTGTTTGTGGGTTTGTTTTTTTTGTTTGTTATTTTTATTCACTGAAGCAAATGATGAATCATGCCAGAAATGAGAAAAATCTCAACTCTACAGAATATAATAAGATGTTAAGCAACATACAGGAATGTTAATTATAATGTTTTCAAACATTCTTGTTTACTCCTTGATCAGATTTCCATCATTCTGCTAAGACTGAAATAGAAATGACAAATAAAACAAGCTTCCTATACAGCCACAAGCCTCCATGGGTTTTGAAGTCCCTCAGGACATTTAAAAAATGAAGATGACATTGAAGCTAATAGCAGTATGAAAATGTACAACACTGAGATCATTTCCAGGAGATATGTAAAGCAATGCTGCTGCATATCCTTCTCTTTAACCTCTGATTTGCTCCTATTTCTTACTTTCCTATGCATAAACAAAATATAGCCTTATCTTAAAAAAACAGCCCCAAACTGAACTGACTCTTTTTTTCCCCCCAGCTCTAATTTCAGTGTACATGTTGTAGCACTGAGTAGTTTTTCTCTCCTCTAGATCCCTCTTAACTATTTCCAGGCTAGTTCGACCCCTTGTACTCCACCAGGTGGTTCTTGATCAAGTCTGTAGTTATCTCTGCTAACTCAAAGCCCACAAACAAATTTCTCACTAAGTCAGGTGCCTTTGGCAATGGTCCCCTTTGTGAAATCATCGAATCATAGGATCACCACATTGGAAGAGACCCACCGGATCACCGAGTCCAACCATTCCTATGAAACACTGAACCACATGCCCCTCAGTGCCTCATCCACCCATCCCTTAAACACCTCCAGGGAAGGTGAATAAACCACCTCCCTGGGTAGCCTGTTCCAATGACCAATGACCCTTTCTATAATTTTTTTTACCTAATGTCCAGCCTAAAGCTCCCCTGGCAGAGCTTGAGGCCATTCCCTCTCATCCTGTCCCCTGTCACTTGGGAGAAGAGGCCAGCACCCTCCTCTCCACAACCTCCTTTCAGGTAGTTGTAGAGAGCAGTGAGGTCTCCCCTCAGCCTCCTCTTCTCAAGGCTAAACAACCCCACCTCTCTCAGCCGTTCCTCATAAGGCCTGTTCTCCAACTCCTTTACCAGCTTCGTTGCTTTTCTCTGGACTTGCTCCAGAGCTTCAACATCCTTCTTGTGGTGAGGGGCCCAGAACTGAACACAGGATTCAAGGAGCGGGCTCACCAGTGCTGAGTACAGAGGGAGAATAACCTCTCTGGACCTGCTGGTCACACTGTTTCTGGACAAGCCAGGATGCCATTGGTATTATCGACTCACTGATGCTGTCACCTCTTAACTCTTTTTGAACATGTTTGCTCATTTTTTTGAGATATCTACCAAACTATGTTTTTATTTATCTTTCAAACTTTGCATCAGTTGCATTGGTTTCTCACTGGTTTTCTTCTAAAAAAAATTAAGTCTCATGTCCTTTTTCTGCAGATGACAAAACAATTGTACTCCTAATTAAGACACATTTTCTCATTTTCTACTTATATATAGTACGCCTTCCACCAATATCCTCAACCCAAATTATATCCTAGGTGTAATCTGAAAATCCAGCTTCTATCTGAGTCAGCATATGCAAATATTTAGAACTTCTATGATATTTGTCTTCTATTGTATTCAGGTGGTGAAATCTGTCATCTAGGCATTTATAAGCTCACGTCTCAATTCACTTCAGCTTTTTTACAACTTTGAAAAACACAGTTCTCTTCCATTCATGCATATTGAAAGGGCTCAGAGGACTTATTTGTGTGGCCTTTTGCAGACTGGCAAGACTGAGCTGTGACAAATATGGGCTGATCAAAAATGTATGTACAACAGCAGCCCAGCAGGACTTAGTAGCCTGAGCCTGACGGCTTGTGGCTGATCCAGGGAGTCCCTCATCTCTGTCTACCAAATACCTCATTATCATAATCAGACTGGCATGGAGATGTTACATTGGACTCAGCGCTGCAAGGAGGAAAGAAATTTTGAAGACTGAATTGTTGAAGATTTTCAACATCAACAACACAAGATGGAAAGCAACCTATGCTCTAAGTGTTAATACAATCATAGAATCATAGAATAGCCCAGGAATCTCAAAAAATCATTGGGTCCAGCCTTTCATGGTAAAGCATCTTTTTCAATTGCATCTTGAAAACTTGCTGGGGTGGGGACTTTACCATGTCCTTGGGAAGGTTGTTCCAGTAATAACAATTCTCACTGTAAAAAATTACTATCTTGTGTCAAGCATAACTTATACTTCTTGCCTCTTGATTGTGATAAAGTTTTTCAGTAGCAGATACTCAGGTTATCAAGAATCAGGAGCCTTTAAAACTTCTTCACATGAATATACACATCATGCTAAGGAAAAGAGAATCCCAGGGTTTGTAAAAGTATTAATACTGTTGCATAAGTTCTATACCAGTGTGGTTGTAGACAGAATCTGATATGCTGCTTCTGAAAATACACTAAGGGCAGGAAATGCTAACACTGACATTAAAAAGGTTACCTTTAAGCCTCGTCTTATTACTAAACAGCAAGCACTTACTTATGTGCACTTACATGCAACACACTTTGCAATGCCAGAAAAAAATTAATTGCTGTATAGTACAGAGTTCAGCTCCAACTGACATTAATTAGGAGCATGTATCATGTGTGTGAAAGGAAGATATTGTTAAATTAGAGTTCTGTCTTAATCTTTTCGTGTTAAGCTCTCCTTCAACTTTAAAACATGCTCCTCTGTCACAATGACAGTCAGTACATGACAACTGGTCTTTGAATCCTTGGAGAAGGCTATGAAGACATCAGCCCTTTTGAATCTGTCATCCTTTGTGATTCCTCCTCCTGCCTAATGTGTTGTTCATCTTCACAATTATCTTTCATTCTCCTAAATTAGATTTTTCCATACAATGTTTTCTTTAAATGTGAACGTTAATCATTGCCTGGAAATCATGCTTTTGAGAGAATTGTTTTTCTCCAACTTATTCTTTCTACAGTTTGTGACATACTGAATATAGGGTCTTGCTTCTCTCTGGAAAAAAAAAAAAAAAAAAGATGATGCAAACTTAGGAAAGAGTAAAGCCAAAACAGAGTGTTGATTGCCAAAGATGAACAGCTATGAAATTGCAATGTTGCCATATTTAGGTAAAAGATATTTGTTGCTAAAAACAAAAACTTTACAGCAGAGCAGGCAGCCAAAACCCCAGGAAAATTTATCCATGTCTACTTCATTATTTTGTATTTAAAGTTCATGTCTCTTTGTGATCCTGGTTTCAGTTCTGAAAAAGAAAAACATTACTAAAGCTTAACTCAGAGAAAGTTTATGATGCTAATGCAACTTGTGCATTTCTACTTGTAAAAATTCTATGAGCTTTTGAAGTGTGCAGCTGTGATTATTTAGCAAAATAGCATTTATTTTTATAGTTTCATGACATTACAGAACAATGGTAAGTTTATTTGTAATATCCCAACTTTAAGATTAAATACTCAATGAGTTCTATTATTCATATTTTGAGTTTTGTTGTATTGATTTTAATTTCTTCCAGTTTCATCATAATGACATAATTTAGCATAATTTTTTTTTTGTAGAAAACTAATGTGAGTTAATGCCACAGAAGGTGGAACACACGTACTTTAGATTTTAAAATGGTGAGAAATATAATATGTATAGATGAACTCGATTGTGAATATACAAGAAAGCAACTGAACTTTAGTTTCCATCTGTAGCCTAAAAGGATACACCTCCACCATATAAAGAAGGTGCTTGGGTTGTCAGAGTGATACTGCACCAGACCTTGTATAAACACAGTACCAGCACATCAGGGCATTATCATAGCATCCTGCCTATTATGGCTGAAGTACTTCTCATTCCAGTGCATAATAAAACCAAGTGATTTGTATATCCATTCCAAATGCAGTTTTCACACGTACACCTGCACTATTCCTTGCATGCACATTGTTCAGGACAGTTGAAGTTAGACACATCTATACCCACAGACATGCTTCCTTCGTCCTGGAGCACCATAGTCCCATAAACCTCTCCAGGTTTAAAGTATTTAAAGCTACTACAATGTTCAGCACAGAAAAAGTAAAGTCAAAGTAGATCTTAAGGTGTCAAATTTGAACTGTTCTCTTGCAAAAAGCTGAAGATAAATGGTGCTTCATTTGCTGTTATTTCAAGAAGTGACACAGATATTAGATCAGTTTTGCTCCTCTCTAATTCCCCAAGTATTAGGACTGACTAGCTGCATGAAGCAAGTAAACCACAGCTCAAAAGTGCATAATGGGATTCATTACTACAGCACTACCAAATCCTCTGGAAGCTTGACATTTCAAGCAGAATATCTTTCAGTCCACCAAAATTAGATCTCCATTACTCACAATGAATCACAAACTTGGCTTCCCTCATAAGCTACTTTTTTCGTCTCATTGTTTTGGTGCCGAGTTTTATATTAATCTATTGCCAATTTCCCAATGAATAACATATTTTTAGTGTAAATCAATCCAGAGCGCGTTGTCTTTCTTTCTTTTGTGGAAAAACCAGCAAACAAACAGGCCAAGTCAAAACAAAACCCAAACCAAACAGACCTTATCTCTCCCTTCCCCCCTCAAAAAAAAACCCCACTCCAAAACCTCCAGAAGTTTTAAAAGCTTTTTCTTGCTTTTAAAAAGTGCTGTAGACTTTGAAGTGTATTCATTAGTGTTGTTCTTTTCCTACAGAATATGTTAGAGAATTAGAAACTTCCTAGAAATTATACTTTCAGGAGAAATCCTGAACTTATGCTTGGAAATAAGGCTTAAAAAAATATCCTGTAAGGTCCCAGCCCTGCATGGCAAGCTTGGGACATAGGTGAATTTCTGAGTATTTTTTCAGTAGCAATGAGAGTGATGGCAATCACTCCAGAGGTTTAGCAAAAATACAACTATTTAGTTTTGAACCCAGTCCAAAATACAGTCACAACAGCAAGGGCTTGGCGAAAGGTTGATTTTAACAAACTGTAGCAGTTCAGAACTCTGCGTAGAACAAAAACTAATTTGTAGTCAGATACAGACAATATCAAATTACACAAAGGTGCTGAGAAAGATGAGGTGGATCAAATGAGAGGATAAGGATGGAGAGAGAGAAAAATAGAAAAGGGAGACAGAATGAAAATATAGTCACTACCAAATAAATCCAGTGGAGGTCTTGGCTGATGTCTTCCATCAGCAGTTGTGGTCCTAGAGGCAGTGGACATGTCGGGGCTTTTCAGTGTGAATTTTTAGATGAGACACCCCCTCCCCTTATCATGCAAGGTGCCATGCCTGTAGAGTGTTATTGCTGTAAAATTCTAGTAAAAGCATGTGCTTGGAAGTTTCTTCTGAAAGGTTCTGGCATTGAGTCTGCAGTTTTCCAGGGTTTGCTAACTGTTCAAAAAACCCCAGTCCAAGGCAATTGCTCCATGAACTTTCTGGGTGCACATGCAGTTTGTGGTACTCCTTTGTCCACTCACTCAGAGTGCTTCAGTAGTTTTCAGTCACTCAACAGCCACAATGCCTTCCCTTCTTCAACCACACACTCCTGTCATTGGGCAGCAGAGCTTTAAGCAGCTTGTAGCTTCAAACGCATATGGTTTTATAATAACATGAGTATTTAAGACCTAAAACAACTAAAGAAATCGACCTTTACATACCATAGGCTTTTTGGAAAAGATTGTTTAAATACAAATACAAAGTACTATTTAAAATCTATTCTGACTCTTCAGACATAAGTTCTTTGTTCAAATCCTGAAGAACAAAACCGGATAAAGTTATAAATCTGTTCCCTGACATTTTAATTTGAAAGTATCAGTTTTGCTGAGACTATAATTTCACTGCTTTATACCTAAGAAAACTTTAGGTCAGATGGACATGTTACAGAGTTGTGAATAATATATACCTATAAAGCAGCAATATATTTGTCTTATATTTGATTATTACACTTAATCTCTCAATAGCGGCTGATTGATGGAGAGCTAGGACCCATCATTTTATGACTGATAGATTGTTTCATGTAGATTTTTGTCCTGTTTTTGTTATCTTCTTTGTAACGTCTGAATGTTGCAGTCTTTTCAAGCATGAACTTGCCCTCCTCCCTTACATTGTAGTCATTCCCTCCTCACCACAGAGTCTGTTTGTTTTAGACATGGCTCCAGTTCTAGGTTTCTGCTGTCACCAGGCACCAAATTCATCATATGGCTTGGGGTCTAGGAGGACAATCAGTTGTTGAACCACATCTACATGACCCAAAACACAACCTACTTTTGGGAGGTTCAAAGCTTTCATTAAAAAATATTACCCAGTTTATTCAGCTTCTTAAATAATCTTCTTCCCTCTCACACATACTCTGAATGATAATTTCCAGAGGTCTAGCTATTTACACTCTGTTAAAAAAGCAAAAGATAAAACAACCTCTGCCATATTTAAAGAAATTAGACAACCTGTAAATCTACTGTAACCAATCCAGGTTTTTTGTAATTACATTTTCAGAAATGTGTTGATATATACATAAATATTCAAGAATCCATATTAATCCATACAGTTTTACTGGACCTTTTATTACAGGGGATGAAAAAAACTTCACAAGTGCAGGAAATTATCTTCAGCATACGTGGTACAAGTGTTAGCCTCATTTCCCAGCTAAGGAGAGGAAACAACAATAAAGGTGCCAAAGCTAGGAAAAGTTTGTAAATAAACTTGGAATAAAACCATGCAGTTTTACTTCTTGCAGCTGTTTCCACCAAACTCAGCACTTAGCGGGGCTACTTCACTGTTCAGACACGTTGTATGATTCAATTAAATCTGACCCCATAAACAGGCAAGTGATGGTAAAGGGGCAGAGGGACATCAGCCAGCACCCTCCACCCATCACATTACTTGGCAGATACCTGTAGCTAATGAGAGATTGCCACAGGCTAGGAATAGCTCTGTTTCCTTCATAGACTTAATAAGTCCCACTCTTTCTAGAAAGAGCCTATCAATACAGGCTTCTATGTGTACACTGCTCCCACAAGCACGACACTTCTCTCATGGGTGTTTCAGGGTAGCACAAAGAAGCTCATCACTCAGCTTGACCAATGGGCTGACTACAGCATCACAGTTAAAATCCAGGAATGAGGATTTCAACAGCCTGCTTAGCTTTATTGTAGAAACAACAAAACATCAGGAAAAAAACAAAGGTGCTTTGTCACATAGAATTATTAGTAGTCATTATTTCATACTTCATTCCCAATATTATTCAAGTATTATTTTTAAATATATTAAAAAAGAAAATAATTAAAGTCTTAAAAACTCAATATCACTTCTACCACCATCTTCAAACTATGAAGACCAGTCAAATAATCATAGTTCTGTCCCTACAGGTGAAAAATGTTGCTGAAAATCTGGCCTAAAATGTTAATTTCTCCCATGTCTTAGTGTTTGGCTTTTACATGGGATTTAACAGCAAGAACAATAAAACAAGAATAAAATTTCTTTCCTGTAATAGCCTCCTGTAAGCAGGTTTTATAAGCAATTTAGAGATATGTTATTAACAAGAGAACAAGGTATCCCTAAAAGAGTACTTTTTTGTAAATTGCAGTCCACATACAAAACCAAATCATTGAGGATCATTCTGCCAAGTTCTTCTATTAGCTAAGGGCTACTAGTTCTGATAGCAACATACAGAACAATTTTTGCAACAACACGTAAATACTTTAGAAATAGTCAATTGGCTGACAAGGATGCATCTGTCATCGCATAATTTCATTTACTTGACTTTTTTTATTAAGGCTAACTGAATGTATATACACATCATAAATTATATATTTCTCTAATTCAAGATAACCAGTCATTTCAGAAATATCCATTTCATAGGGGTGGAGGACCAACATAAGCATAAATATCTTTTCTTACCTTCATATGTCATTACAGGTTTGGACAATTAATTTCTGGCCTTACATGGGAAGAAATACTCTTTTTACCACATCTGAATGTATAAACCCTGCTGTCCCCTAGAAGTGATACCCAGACCACTGTCCAAGCACTGAAAAGTAGATGTCCCTGCTAGCAAGGAGTTAACCCACAACCAGAAGAGAGTAGTATAGCCAACAACAAGCCAAAACTGTAAACAACTCAGTTCTGTTCATCAGCAGCATTGTTTCAAAATCATGCAACAACTAAATATAGAGTAATAGTCTTGAAAAATATTGACTATGCTGTACTAAAATGCATGGGAGAGCATGGCCTAATTAGCCAAGGTTTCTCTGATTTTACCACCTTCTTGATGAATGAATATAAAAATCAATATTTAAGCATATTATTACCACAGCTATAAAACAACTAGTGTAATTTTGAAAGGCTAGTTCTCTGATAAAATTGAAAACTTTGAAGACATCAAGCTGGCATGAAGATTTGAGTCATTCCCATATTTAAGGTTCTTTATATCTATATTTATTGCTTAGGCTTGTTAAAAAACAGTTTTATTTTTTGCAAATGTACGCACTTGCTATCACCAAAATCTGTCAAAATCAAAGTCTGATTAAAAACTAAATTGGGGGGAAGCTAATAGGAGGTTCACAAAGAAGTATTTCCTGGCTGCTTGTCAGATATCTTTTCTTTCCCTTTAATTTGAAAACCTCTTTTGTGCAGCACTTCAAACAACAAGATCAATATTCACGTTCATTGAAATAGCTAACTAGTAAGAATACATATTGTTTTGTAAATTTTTGTGTGAGGTCAATAGGTTAATTACACAAGTAAAACTTCTAAATTGTCTAGAGACTCTGATCTGTATAAATAAACAAAGTATTCTGCAGTTGTTTGTATTCAAAGTTTATTAGGGTGAAGTGAGACTGTGTCCATTTTTTTTAACAGCTTCTGAGAGTGTTTAGCTCAGAAGTAGGAAGAAGAAAAACAAACATTCCTTACAAATATTTTGTCTTAAAAACATTTCCCTAAAAGTACTACTGTGTGTGTGGTCAGATGGAAAAAGCATACTCAAGCCTACTGACAGAGAAGTCCTCAGACATCCAGTAGTTAATGAATGCAGTCCTTCATAGAAGTTTTTCTGACAAGTATATCACTTCAAAAGTCTACCTGAGAATCTAGATTAAACTTCAATAGAAGCTTATAATTTGTGCTAAAATACTAGAAACTTATTAAGTCATACACATATTAAATGTGGGATGAGACATTAATTAAAAAAAGTATAAAACTAGCACTTAAATTGAAGTATAATGTAGACTGTATTTTTTAATTGGTGGAAGCAGTGAAGCATAAAATATGCTGCCACTGACACTAAATGTGGTCTTAGTTTGCCCTAAGAATAACCTAAATTAAACTCAGGTCATCTATGTCCAGACCTGCAAAACTAAAATAAAACTTGAAACTGAATTCCTTTTCTGTACATGATGTCTGCAATGAAACAAGTGCTCATTCAACAAATGCCACATCATTTTTTTTCTTCAAAAAAGATCATGTATTGAAATGCAGTTTAGGCAAAACAACAGGAACTTATGTCCATTTCATGCAAAGAACTTATGAACTTCTGCATTAACAGACACTAAATGAAATTACCCAGTCCAGAGATATACTGCATAGAGAAACTCAAGGGAGCATCTCTCCAGTTAATTCTTTAATACCATGCATATTCAAAATATCTCAGTGGAGATGACATTTTCAGTTCTAAGAAACATAGAAAAACTTTACTCTGGAAAATTAGATTTGTTATTGCCAGAGCTTTAATTCTGATAATTCTCTTTTTTTTTAATTTATTTTGTGGAATGATATTGTTTTCTCCAGTACTTGTAACAGCCCCTGTGTCACAAACACAAACAATAGTCATCATTAAATTTACTGTAACTTACAATTTTTATTCTAATACGTATGAAGACTGGTATTTCACAGGCTGTGTTTTGGTAAGAGTAAAGTCCATTTGAATTCTTGCTTCACCTGCGTTAGCAATTGTTACCTTATCAGAATGAAAAAAAAAGAAATTTCATTTCTAAAAAAGTCTGAGCAGTGGTGTAATGTAGTGTCCCTCACGTATTTCTTTCTTGTTTTATGCATTAAAGATGGAACAAAAATATTTCACAAATAAACTATATTCTGAGGAACATAGAATTAATCCTGACATATAATAAGTATAATTTACCCTTATAGATTTCTTTTACCTTTATGAATTTATCATAGTGCACTTTCACATTCTTAATTTGATACATTTTCAGCAGCAGGATACCTGTTATGACTGATACTTGTGCAATTTTGAAGATTTAGTGTTTATGAAAATAAAACCCAGGTATTCTGTTGGACAGTTTTGTAGCAATACAAGCTATCAAAGAAGGTAACCTCTTGTATTTTGACAATGTGAGCACACTGAGATAAAATATCACATTTTTATACATGGACTAAAAACTTCACTGTAGTAGACTGAGCACTACAAATCTGAACATACCCAACTGATGTGCTGAAAGTGGTCACTTTTCAAATCAAATTACACAATTACACATAAGAATTTGTGAATTTTCACTGTCCTAGTTTAAACTTTTGTTGCATTTATTACTCAGAAAAGGGATTCTTAATTACTGTCACATATGTAGATTAGTACCAACCTCATACGCATGTTCTCCAGCTTCTCATAGACATTTATTGTTATGTGGCTACTAATTGCACAGCTGTCACTCTTTTCTGGTCTGAGCCATTTTCTTTGTGTTACTTACATCAAGTAAACATCTTGCCTTGTTCAAAGGGAAACAATGAAATCTTTTGTGCTGTCCCCACATCTTCAAAGCTCTGTGTTTGCAAAAGTTATCTAAGGTAGGACTGTGGCAATTATGGCCCATTCCAGCAGTGTGCTAAAGCATCCAACCAAAACTTAAATAAAACTGAATCACATCGGCCTGAAATTGTACACCTTAACAAATGTGTCACAAGTGTACATATGATACCTGACAAAAAAAAAAAAAAAAAAAAAAAAAAAAAAAAANAAAAAGAAGAAGATTAACCCTGTATCACAGGAAGCGAAAAAATGAGGGGGGGAGAGAGATTATTATAAAACATATTCTAACTTCACATAGTGTGACGAGGCTCAACTCGATTTCTTCATGCAGTACGAGTAGACATGTGTTCAAATACAGATTTTTTTTCTCATCCTTGGTCAGAAAATCTTACTGTACACCATTCCACAACACTTTGTCTGTGAAGCACATTTTATCTAGTAATATCTCTGTGTTTGAGCATCCACCCTATTTGCCAGACCTGGCTCTCTCCCTCTTCACAAAGTTCAAGTCAGTTCTCAAAGGACCCCATTTCTTTTTTTTGGTAGAAGATGTGAAAACAAAAACAATGGAGATCCTCAACAGACTTTGAGAAAATGATCTGTGGAATTACTTTGAACATTTGCAGCACCTTATGCAGCTGTGTGCAAACTCAGAGAACTGTTTTGAAGGTTGTTGTGGTTGATTTTCTTAATTTGTTAAATAAGGAGTTACAGGCACAGTGTCTTTTTTTTGTGTGTGTGTTGTACTTTGTATATCACTTTTCCCCATTCACTTCCTACATATCCTGTTCTCACATTGCATCTCTCCCTCTTTTACAGAGTGTTGCAAGTACTTGGAGTTCTGCTTCTCTGGAAGTGAAAAATTTCCCCACCTTTAGCAACCCCACACATTTCTCCTACAAAAGCCCTATTTGGATCTGGAAGGAGGCATGATTCTACTGAAGCCCTCAGGTGCATTTAACAAGTGTTTTTAAAAGTATTTTACAGCTGTAAAATTGGCCTGACTGCAGTCACAAGAATAGCTGATTAAAATTGAAACCAGGAAGATTGTTCATATCTTTTAATTACTTAGCAGTGAAAGCCCTTTCAATGGAAACATGAATTTGCTGTCTTTCTTGGTGTGAATATCTGCTGGAACATTCTCCTGATTTGCAGGACAGAAGTATTTCAGTTTGATTCTTCTCTTGAATCTTAAGAAATGGACAGCTCTATGACCAAAGTTACAACTGCAACAGAGATTTAAAGAAATGCTTTGCTTTGAAAAACTGAAACCAGCAACAATAAAAAACTTACTTTATATATTACAGTTCACAATTCAATTTTGCAAAAGTATTTTTTTCCCCTCTAAGGTCTTTGCATGCGAGACAGAAAGATGACATTTAATTGTTGCTTTTTCTTGGTTTTGTTACCAAATTGAATTTGTCCCAAAATATTACTAGGGAATGATAAATGGTACCTGTGTAATCTAAGCATATCAATCGATACCTAAAATCCTGTATTATCTTTGTGATAGTGCTATTGACCTATTAAAAAAAAATCCTGCAAAACATAACCATTCCTATTTTGATAAAATAACAGGGGATCAGTAAATTCATTTGATTTCTGTTTTCTTTGTCATAGGTTTTAGTATGTTAAGCCTGTTGTAAGAAAATTAAAAAAAAACTAGAGTTGCAACAATCACTTTTATTGGTATGGTAACAAAGAAGTAGCATTTCAGTCTGCTTTATTTGGAACTAGTCAAATGTAAATCATAGTATCATAACTTTTCCTTTAATCAGGAGGCTTCTGTTCTTCAAACAGATCCAACTAAATATCTTGATTCTCAGTATATACTTTTAATTTTCTTGAAAACTGAGTTAGTTTACTTTTCAAAATCCATTTAATTTATTCTCTGTACAAAATATTCCAAAGATACTCTTATTACAAATATTACAATTCTATGCAAATGATAGAAAATTGGATAGTATTAATGAATCTTATTATAAAAGAGCAAGTGGGACACCTTAATTTTTAATATCATGGGGTTTTTTTCCTTTTTCCATTGCTCAGCTTAAAGAAAAGTTCATTTACTTTTTCTTCTTCCTACAGGTAAACAAATGATGTAGCATACAGCAGGCTTCCCTGTGACAGCCATCACCAGCTCATAGGCATTCCTATCTGATACTGACTTTGATCCTCCATCACTAAGTAGCTGCTGCCATGTGAGTGGTACCTGGCAAGCTTCACTGTGGAAGTACTTTCTCTGATTTACTTCTGTTCACTTTCTTTTTTTGCCAGGAATGTTTCTTCTGCCTTGTACAACAAAAGTATAAATGGTATATCTCCTGTAATTCTCTGTTTATTCGGTCATGAGCTGCTTCAAGCTGCAATATTCATTAGGTCTGTTCCACATATGACATCGATAATAATGTTGCCATCTTGCTTTTGAGATTCCTATTTCACACAGATTTAGGCAATATACTGCCCCCTTCATGTTTTTTATGTCAATTTCTATATGCTCCTATTTGACACCAGCAGCCACTTTACTTCACTGAAATCTTCCAACACTTAAGCTCATATATATTCCTTGTATTGAAAAAAAATTTCCTGAAAATTTCCTTGAAAATTATATATATATATACACAGATATACATATTGTGCCTATTTTATGATTTTTTAAAAAATTTTGTTTAGCTTACAAAATTGTTTAGGAAATAATTTATCCAAGAAAGGCATTTAGTGAATTGATTTAAAATTATTCTCTTACTGTTATACTAAGTAGACTTTTTTTTCTTTTTCTTAGTAGCTGGCCATCTAAAGCACTTGACAATTTCTCTTCAAGTAAATGATACCACACTTACATTTGATTCATTTAAATGTAGAAATGAAATTAATTTAATTTCATGATAAAAGTTTAAAATTATACTTTGTCATTTTCAAAGCATGTATTTATGGGTGGAGACATTAAAAGATAAATGATCCAACTGAATCTTTACTGATATCTTTTGGTTTCATTTTGTTTTAAATCCTTCTAACTACTTAGCATGAAACTTAATACTAGTGATAGCATTTATATCACTTATCTCTATCTCACCAACACATCTAGAACCAGAAAAAAAATAATGATTACACCTCAGTAGCTATGCTATATTATACGGGAGTTTCAGCTAGTTTAGAGCAATGAGATTGGTATTTGTAGCTTACTTTCTTCCTCTTCCACTTGTTACCTTATCCTATTCTTTCAAGAATTAGCCATTAAAAGTACTCATAAGTCAGCAAGAAGCAATCGTTGAACATGCTCCCAACACACTCCCAGCTACACACAGAGAAAATACTGAAGAAAGTTTCTCTTGTGAGAGCTTTCTCTTGTGAGTATTGTGATGAGTTCTGGAATGTTTAGCATAAGAAGGAGATGAAGGTGTTGGAAAGGGTCCAGACAAGGGCTACAAGGGGGATCTGAGAGCTGGAGCACCTTCCCTGTGAGGACAGGCTGAGAAAGTTGGGCTTGTTCAGTCTGGAGAAAGGAAGGCTACAAGGTGATCTTATAGAAACCTTCCAGTACCTGAAAGGAGCCTACAAGAAAGCTGGAGAGAGACTATTCATAAAGGCTTGTGGTGACAGGAAGAGGAGGAATGAGTATAAACTGAAGAGGGGCAGATTTAGGCTGGATATAAGGAAGAATTTCTTCACCAGGAGAGTGGTGAGACACTGGCAAGGGTTACCCAGAGAAGTTGTGAATTCCCCATCCCTGGAGGCATTTGAGGCCAGGTTGGATGGGGCCTTGGGTAGCCTGATCTAGTGGGATGTCCCTGCCCATGGCAGGGGGGGTGGAGTTAGGTGATCTTTAAGTCTCTTCCAACCCTAACTATTCTTTGATTCTATTGTTCTATGATTCTATGGATATAGGGTATCTAGACTTTACTAAAGCTTTGACCCAGAGGGAATAACCTTAAACTGTGTCATGGGAAGTTTAGATTTAGATTTTAGAAAAAATTATTTACCGTGAGGCTTATCAAGCACTGGAACAGGCTGCCCAGGAAGGTGGTTGAGTCATCATCCCTGGAGGTGTTTAAAAGGCAGGTTGATGAAGTGCTTGGAGACGTGACTTATTAGTAGACAGGTACAGTTGGAGCTAATGGTCCTGGAGGTCTTTTCCAACCTAATGATTCTATGATTGCATTTGCTGGTGAGTAGTGAGTGGCAGATTTGCCAAGATATTTAATAACTACATAAAACCTAGGGGAAGAATACAGACACAGGTCTTTGATTTAAATATTTATTACTCTGCAAATTTGTTAGAGGTAATAAATCTCCTCTCCCCTCTCCCCTCCCCTCCCCTCTCCTCTCCTCTCCTCTCCTCTCCTCTCCTCTCCTCTCCTCTCCTCTCCTCTCCTCTCCTCTCTCCCCTCCCCTCCCCTCCCCTCCCCTCCTTAAAGTTTAAAATATGAATTTCCAAAGTTACAGGTAAAATAAATTTTTGAAAATACTAAAATTCACAGTTCCAGTAGCCAGATTAGCTTTTGCTCTACAGAGAAATCTAGTTCTTTCTTTCCTGGAAAGATGGAAATGCACACCACAAGGCATTACTTGTATATTTTGTTTCACCAAACATTGCTCTGATACAACTGATTAAGAACATAGCAGTGCATGGGAACACTGAAAGTTTTTTTTTTTTTGCAGTCTTCTGTCTAGTAAGCAGTAAGTAACTTCCATCTAGGTCATCCTTCTTCACTGAGACCAGCTTGAAAAGACATACAAATGGAATTCTGGAGAATATTGAAACAACTCAATTCTAATATCCATTGTTCCAAAAATGTGCCATTTATCCTCCCAGGAATTATAGTTAAATGTGCTACCAACCTGATCGCCTTCTATGACAAAGTGACTCATCTGCTGGATGAGGGAAAGGCTGTGGATGTGGTCTTCCTGGAGTTCAGCAAAGCCTTTGACACAGTTTCTCACAGCATTCTGCTTCAGAAACTGTCAGCCTCTGGCCTGGACAGGCACACACTCTCCTGGGTGGAAAACTGGTTGGCTGGCCGGGCCCAGAGAGTGGTGGTAAAT
>WAAB01016154.1:8644-18717 GCA_013389865.1 Piaya cayana
TATATATAGGGAAATATATATAGGTGGCTCCCAAATATATCAGTTATTTGCTGTCTTTTTACATGCCAACACAGTTATTCTGTTTTGAACTTCTTGTTGCTATGGTGTTGTAAATAACACTTAATTGAGTGGATCGAGAATCTTCGTTATTTTAGGCCTCTTATTCCCCCATTTTATGACACGGCACTACCTGTAATAAATAAGTGAAGCATCTGGATTTATGAGAAGTTTCTTCTGCAGGTCAAAGCTTTTAAACTTTCAGTGTATTTGTCTGCAGTGTTTGGGAAAGGATTGTCTGTAACAAATAGCTCTAGGAAGAGAATCACAGGATGGTTGAGGTTGGAAGGTGCCTCTGGAGAGTGTCTGGTCCAACCCAGTGCTCAGGCACAGTCACCTGGAGATGGCTGCCCAGCACCATGTCCAGATGGCTTTTGGATATCTCCAAAGAGGGGAAACTCCACCCTCTCTGGGCAAACTGCCAGTGCTCAGTGATCCTCATGGTTGAAAAAGCATTTGCTGATGTTCAGACAGAGCCTCCTGTATTGCTGAGGGACATGGTTTAGTGTTTGATAGGAATGGTTGGACTCGATGATCCGGTGGGTCTCTTCCAACCTGGTTGTTCTGTGATTCTGTATTGGTTTGTGCCCATTATGCCTATCAGTGAGCTCCTCTGAAAAGACCCTGGCTCCACCCTCCTTGCACCTTCCCTCAGGTATTTATATACATTGATGAAATCCCCCCCAGGCCCTCTGCTCCTGAGGCTGAGCAGTCCCAGCTCTCTCAGCCTCTCCTCAAATGTGAGATGCTCCAGTCCCTTCATCGTCGTTGTGGCCCTTCTCTGGACTGTCTCCTGTATGTCCAGAACTGTACACAAATTCCAGGTGTGGCCTTGCCGGTGCTTAGTAGAGCTTGATCCTCTGGCAGCAGTCGTCTTAATGCCACCCAGGATGCTGTTGGCTGCCTTTGCTGCAGACTTTTCTTTAGCATTTCCTTTAGAATTTGCTGTTTTCAAAGTGCTTGACTGGGAGGAGTCTGGGATATGTGCTTCTCTTGCAGACTTAATTTTTTTTTTTTTGTGCAGATCTCATAGTTCCTTTTCTTCTTCTTCTAGAAGGTGTATTTGTACTCAGTGCTGAAGCAGAAAAGATCTGAGTTGCTTTACTGTTTGGAGAGGACTGTTGGGTGTATATACCCTAGAGGTTGTAGGAAATAACCACGTACAAGCATCTTTGACAGGTGCTACTTATAAAATTTGTTGTGTCATGTAGTTAAGCATGTAAAATCCTTCAGCACTTAGAAAACTAAAATATACAGATTATACTATGTGCATTTTTTTCTGACTTTCCTGTTAAAGGTTGCACCAAGAAATTATTTAGAAGTTTTACAAATTGGAACTTACTGAAACATATTTACAGTGTCGTCTCATATTTAATCTTACAGGCTCATGAGCGACTGGAAGATTCTAAACTTGAGGCTGTCAGTGACAACAACCTGAAGTTGGTGAATGAAATTATTGAAGACATAAGTCCGTTAGTAAATAAAGATGAAAATATCGCCGAATTGGTTGGAATACTCAAGCAGCCTCATTTTCAGGTGCCACCTTTTTACTCTGTATTACCAACTTGTGGTGTCAATGTCCACACACAGATCTAGAAATAATAATGAAACAAAATCTGACCTGTAGGATTTTACTCTGAATGAAAGTGCAGAGGACACGGAGTTAGGAATGAACACAGTTTTATTCTTTGGTATCACCTCAAGAATATCTTCACTCATATTACAATCCACTGGAGTTTCTGTTCTGAATCTTGGACAAATGTTTACTGGCTATATGACTAGAGTTTCCATAAAGATTCCCAGAAAGCTTTACTATGTGGTCTTGGTTCCTGATACTGACCATCCTGCATTTTGATCAGCTCTTGGCATCTGCACTCGCGTGTAAGATGTACAGTTTGCAGAGTGAATAAATGTGATTCTTCTGTGATGCGACCTGCACTGCAGCTGAAGTTGAAACTAGCAACTCTCACTGTTGCTCTACTTCACACAAGTCCATAAGGAATCTAGTGGTTTGTGGCTAGAAAGTTTGGGAACAGTTTTTTCTAGCATTTGAACAAAAGAAAGAAACACCATACTGTTGTAGCTGCCTGGTTTTGTTGGTGGTGATGTGTTAGAATGTGTAGTTCTAGATGATAGTTGATTTCGTTTTGCAAATGTAGAAAGATCCAAAAATGCTGCTTGCAAACATTGGCCGGCAGAGATCTGTTCTCCTGCTTTCTGGATTGGATGTGTCTTGGATAATGTACAATTAGAAATTGCTACCATCTGACAGCTGCTTGATTTAAATGTTTGATTATTCCTATTTGATTTGATTTGAGTTTTGTCCACGGTGTCAAAGCAGCCACAATAAGCAGCAGTCTTTACATTCTTAATGGCAGGGGCATAATCAGTGAATTAGTCCCTCCTAATATCAACAGGATCATAATGTGGTGGGGAGATTAAAATGACTGTTCAGGTTTGTGGTGCTTTGAGGCCTTGCATGTTAAGTTAACACTACGCTAATACAGCTGCTTGAGATGTAGGAGGCATCTCCTCTGCTTGCTTCTCTTCATTTTCCTGTATCAGTCATAGAATCATAGAATCACCAGGTTGGAAGAGACCCACCAGATGATCATCGAGTCCAACCATTCCTGTCAGACACTAAACCATGTCCCTCAGCACCTTGTCCACTCGTGCCTTAAACACCTCCAGGGAAGGCGAATCAACCACCTCCCTGGACAGCCTGTTTCAATGCCTAATGACCCTTTCTGTGAAAAACTTCCTCCTAATCTCTAGCCTAAATCTCCCCTGGCGGAGNTGCTGGTCACACCGTTTCTGATACAAGCCAAGATGCCATTGGCCTTCTTGGCCACCTGGGCACACTGCTGGCTCATGTTCAGTCGCTGTCAACCAACACCCCCAGGTCCCTCTCCTCCTGGCAGCTCTCCAGACAGACTTCTCCCAGTCTGTAGCTCTGCATAGGGTTGTTGTGCCCCAAGTGACTCTGAGCTACATGATGCTTGATCTTAAACTACCATACATGGGGATATAGTTTATCCCTTTTCTTCTTCAAGACAGAAAGTCTCCACTGTCTAATTTCACAAGTTTGATCTGGTCTTACCTTTATGCATTCTTATAAATCTTTTCATCAAATCTTGGAAGTGTCTTGTATGAGAAATTCAAACTTAGCTTGTTGCCTTGGCTTGCAAAGATTATTTTACTTCTTTTACTCTGTATTTATACATGTGAACTGGTGAAAACACCATTAACTATAATGTAAAGCCTGAGCTCTTGTCTTCCAGAAAGTGAATTCTGTTGACTGGTTTTCATTTGGGGCTAGAATTCTGCGTTGGTTTTCTGCAGGCAGAAAGCACTCATTCTGCAGATTACTAGAAATTCTTGCTTACCTGCAATTATCCAAATTACTGTGGAAGAAAAATAAGTATCTAATGATGAGATGTCTTCATTAATTTTTTTTTGCAGTGGGTTGTTCATTTACTTTATCCATTTGCTCAGATACTGCCTCATTAAGTGAAAGACTATTTTAGACACTCCTTTTCCCATCTTCTCCCCTTCAAGATCACATATTCCTTACAAATTCTTTGCATTTCTCCTGCACTTCTTTAAGAGGAAACATCTCTATTGACAAAAGAGAGCACATTTTGCTGACAGTAGGCTTATCAGGCCATCCGAGTACTTTTATGTCAATTTTTGCTCCATTACATGTGAAGTATGAGTTTTATGATGTGGCCCCAAAAGGGCAGATTCAGTAGTTACTAAATCCTTTTGCAAATGGTTATTTTGTGATTTTTATTAATGCTTTTTCTGTTCCTTTGCAGTCACTCTTGGAAGCACATGATATTGTGGCTTCAAAGTGTTATGATTCCCCTCCTTCTAGCCCAGAAGTCAATAATTCTTCAGTGAACAACCAGCTTGTTCCAGTAGATGCTATTCGTATCCTTGGAATTCACAAAAGAGCAGGAGAACCACTGGTAAGTAATTGAAGATGAGTGTGTAATTTAAAATGCCAGTGAAAACATTAGCATGTGCCCGATACCCTGCCTTATGTTTCAATTATGTCCATTATTATGTTGTGTAGTTTAATGGGTGGTAGGATCAGCAATGAGAGGTTGAAATAAGATATTTGTGTGCTCTCCATCCTTTTCTCTTCAAGAAATTATGGGGTAGTGAACAGGCAGTCGCTAGGCTGAATGAGTTGATAGATAACTGAGTAACGCAGCATCTGCTTGGACCTGATACAAAATGACAGGCTTGCATGCAGTCTAGAGAAATATAATGATTGCTCAGCCTTATGGAAACCTTGTCTGAAAGCACTTTTGTATCACCTGATGCTTATCTGTATATTAGGAACTCTTACACTGTTGCAACTATTACTGTTTATTTTCACTAGGGTAGATGATAGGCTCTCCCATCGCTCTGTATTTTTGCCTGAGATAATAATAAAATGAAATTGCAATTCGAACAAGAGTAAACTTGGTGTCGCATAACCTCTTTCAGGGTATTACGTTTAGAGTGGAGAACAATGACCTGGTAGTAGCACGAATTTTTCATGGCGGGCTGATAGATCGACAGGGTCTTCTGCACGTAGGTGACATTATTAAAGAGGTGAACGGCCACGAGGTTGGAAACAATCCAAAAGAATTGCAGGAACTGCTGAAAAATAGCAGTGGCAGCATCACTCTGAAGATTGTCCCCAGCTACAGAGACACTGTTATTCCTCAACAGGTCAGTAGCACTTTTCTACCAATTGTCAGAACACGTGACAAAGCACCAAGCAGAAGCTAAGATTATTTTAAGGTTTTGGATTAGATATATTTTAATTATTTTGTGTGCTTAATGCTAGCAGAAAGGCTAAAACATAGACACCTATATTCACCTTTTAGAACATCTTGGAAGTGGGTAAATTTGGTAGTTTAATACCCCACCTAATATACCTGCTTATGAAATTCTAAATGGTGGCGTAAGATTGATAAGGATTTGTATTCTTCCATGCATGTTTCTCTGACATCCAGTGACCTCTGCTGACCTAGACATGATCACACCAAACCGCAGTGGGCTGCGTGTGTTTATAACATGTTCAGTGTCCAGGTAACCTGTTACATAGAATTCAAAAACATACTGAAGTCAGCAGATGAGTCTGAACTCACTGACTTTAGTAGGAACTTGGATGGTGGCTACTCCTGATCGTTTTATTGTTGCTGCAGGCTATTGATTTCTCCACTGCTGAAGTAACTTGTGATAAATCAATGCTTTTGAAACATCTTGTAAGGCACTTCTTCAGGTCTGAATGCCCATGACTATAATAGACTGTACCTCAGCCTCTACTTTGTGTAAGCAGTGTGCTGTGTTTGAAGCAGATGCACTGCTTCCTTTGAATCATAGAATCATAGAATCACCAGGTTGGAAGAGACCCATTGGATCATCGAGTCCAACCATTCCCATCAAACACTAACCCATGCCCCTCAGCACCTCGTCCACCTGTGCCTTAAACACCTCCAGAGAAGGTGAATCAACAACCTCCCAACTCGTCAGACTCTTCATGTCACACTTTTTATGCTGTAGGTGAAGACATTACTTCAGTTTGACAGATAAATTAGTAAGAGTGTATATTTTATGTTTAAGCTTTGTAAATTTTTACACATTTCAGGTTTTTGTGAAGTGTCACGTTGATTATAACCCATATAACGACAACCTCATCCCATGCAAAGAAGCAGGTTTGAAGTTTTCTAAAGGAGAAATTCTTCAGATCGTAAACTGCGAAGATCCAAATTGGTGGCAGGTTGGTAAAAAGCTTAAAAAAATTAAAAAATCAAAAAGCTTCACTAGTTACCTCTTTAATTTATTATCTACTTCCATTTAACAGTAAGTATAAGAACAAATATTTACATTGCAATCCAATTTCAAGCTAATATCAAGGCGCTAACAATTGAAATACTAGAGAAAATGGAATTACATAAATTCTTGTACGTAACACTCCATTTGCTATTAGTACTATTCATCTTACTTTGTTGGTTCTTGTATTGTAAGTGTGTACGTTCCAAAATCAGCTTAAGCGGACAATTTCTAGCAAAAAGTCTCAGGCTGATGATGTTAACTGTGATGAGACTCCCCTGGCAGCAGCTGTGGAAGAAGCGGACACCTTCCTGAGTGCTCAGAGTGGANAGTCATGTCAAAGAAGGAGGAAGTGCAGGGCTTATTCCCAGCCAGTTCCTGGAAGAGAAGAGAAAGGCCTTTGTTTGGAGGGACTGGGACAACTCAGGGCCTTTCTGTGGAACAATAAGNTGTGGATTTGCAGAGGGGTGAGAATAGCTGTTTGGAGAAGCCGTATCTTTTATTTCCACAGTGGTGGTCAGTGACTGTGAACTGTAACGTGCATGTTCATAATCAAAGAGTGTGGTGCTATTTCAGATATTAACACCTCATCCTGTTTTAAGGTTATATGGTTGCGATCAGTCCTTCAGTAAAGATGTAATCCAGTGCTTAAGCTATTTTTATTTTTTCAATACAATATAAACACAACTAAACCTCATCAATGGCAGTGGCAATATAATTTCTCTTTCCACTCCTGAATTGCTAACCCTTTACTAGATAACAAGCAGTAGAGAGGGAAATGATACTTGAGAGAAGTATATATACAACTTCTTTAAAAGCAACAAAAGTGTTTGAATATACATCAACAACTGTTGCTGAATTCTGATGTTTGCTAGTGATGATAATTTTGGAAAGAAAGAGAATGAAAAACATAAGGAAAAGCAGAAAATTTATTACTGCCAAGCTAATTAGTTTCAGAATTTAGACAATGCAGAACTCTAGAGTAGCTTGACATTTAGCTTATACATGCTGCCTTTCAAACTCTCCAGCTTGTAACGTGTTGGGTGTCGAGGAGAAATAGATCTTAAATTCCTGGTTAGTGGCGAAAATGAAGTGTGCTTAACCAGCATATAGTGTATTGCAAGTATTGCTATGCAGATCATGCCAGCAGGAAAAAAAGTTAGTTTAGCCTTGTGCTTTCTAGAAATAGACTGTTAATGAAAACTTTCCAGCTGTAAAAAATCAGTTAGTCATAGGTAAAAGCTTAAGAATCAAAAAGCGAACAGTTGTGTTAGCAAGAGTCAGGGCAACCGGTTATGAAGGAAGGTGTAACGTTTTGTAACTCTCTTTGTGTTGAGCTTGCCATGAAATTATTTTAGAGATGCTCAGCCAAATGTTCATTACCAGGAATACTTAGGTATCTTAAGATTTCGAATTTGTAGTTACTTAGTGCAGAAAGCTTGAAGGCATGATTAGGCATGTGCTAATTGGCATTCACTGGTTGTGACATGGCAGTTAATGAGCGTCATTGGAACCTGTTCAAAATAAATGTAGTGTTTGCTAGAAAGTCTTGCAGTTTTCTTGCTTGAGAATTTAGCAACTTGGAGCTGTAGAAGTCCATTTAGGGTTTTGATGCCAAAAGTTCACGGCTGTGGGAGCTTACTAACTTAATGGGAATCAGTAATGAAACTTTTATCTTTTTTTAATATCCACATCTGAGTTTGAATTTCTAAGTCTCAGTAGTAAATGTGTCAATGCTTCCCATTGAGAAACTCTGGCAATATGAAAGTCAGTCAACGTCACGTCAGTGAGAAAAACTCTTCTCACAATTTGCCTATGATTTTTATTTTTTATTTTTCCAGGCTAGTCATGTCAAAGAAGAAAGAAGCGCAGGGCTTATTCCCAGCCAGTTCCTGGAAGAGAAGAGAAAGGCCTTTGTTAGGAGGGACTGGGACAACTCAGGTGAGACTTAATGAATTTCAGGGACAGATTTTGCTGTGACTCCCATTTGTTTTGCTTTTCCTGCTTTCATAGATACCAGAGAACTGCTGTGTGAAAGTACACAAAATGTTGTGAAATGCTAATTGTTATATTTTGGCTTTGACTGAAAGACGAAGGCTAACGTCTGTGCTTAGTCTTCATATATACATGAATCAATTTTGCCACCTCATGAAAAGCTAAATGGGGTGGGAAAGGTATAAGAATTAGCTTTTTTATGTTTTTGTAGTATGCACTGAAAACTATTAACTTAAACACATTTGATGGATTTTTTTCTGCCACTTTATGAAGAGCTTTCTAGAAAAATTAATTTTTTCAACATGTTCAGTTCTTATTATACATCTTGATATGTATGAAAATAGATGTGATCTCCTGCCCTAGTGTATATAAAATTTCTAAGTAGTCCCTGTAAATTTAATTAATCTGAACTTGCATATGTTCATGTAAATAAGCTTCAGGAAAACGCATGTCACAAAAATGGTGAGTTTGCCTCAATTTTTATTTCTAGGGCCTTTCTGTGGAACAATAAGCAGCAAAAAAAAGAAAAAGATGATGTATCTCACTACAAGGAATGCAGGTATCTCTTCATGTTACATATGAATCAAGGTCCTCTAGGCTTCCAAACTTCCAGCATCTAGTGTATCTAAAACTGAAAGATTTGCAATAAAATATTTGATTATAAATTTGATATATCAGATAGTTTTTGTGGTTTAAAAGCAACAGTGGCCAGAGAAGATATGGTGGTGCCAAGTACATCTTTTGGTAGGTGGAAGTTAAAAACTTTGTGTTGAGAAGTTGAAAGCTTTCTGGCTGGCAGGTTAAGGGATGTGATCTTTCATTTCTACTTAGCACTGGTGGGGCCGTACTTGAAGCGTCCTGAGCTTTTCCCCGGTGCAAGAGTGACGTGAAAGTGCAAGGATAAGGGACTGAAGCATCTCTCCTATGAGGAAAGTCTGGGAGAGCTGGGGCTGTTCTACCTGGAGAAGAGAAAGCTCAGGGCAATCTTATTGATATCTGAAGGGAGAGTGCAAAGAGGACAGAGCCAGGCAACAAGCAGTGGCGCAGGAAGCTCAGTTTGTGCATTAGGAAACGCTTCTTCCACTGTGAGGGTGACTGAGCACTGGATGGTTTGCCCAGAGAGAGTGGAATCTCCCTCTTCGGAGATATTCAAAAGCCGTCTGGACAGAGTGCTCGGCAGCCATCTCCAGATGACTCTGCTTGAGCAGGGAGTTGGGCCAGACGCTCTCCAGAGGCACCTTCCAACCTCAACCATCCTGTGATTTTGTGAAAACTCAGTAATTGTTACATCACTGTTTTCCTATTCTGATCAGTTTGAACTTTCTCCTTGACCTTGCGTTGTCCATGAAGGGCTAACTGTTTTGTTCCCAATTTAAAGCAAGAAAGCTCACATCAGACTTAGAGCCCTTTGAGTATCAGTTCTATTTGCATGTGGTCTGTTGATACAGAGCATGATTACTTAATTTTTTTTTTCATAGTGGCTGTATATTAACTGTTTTTTTGTGCACTTCTGAATGTAGAATTTGATCGTCATGAAATTCAGATCTATGAGGAAGTAGCCAAAATGCCTCCTTTTCAGAGAAAAACACTGGTCTTAATTGGGGCCCAAGGAGTGGGGCGAAGAAGTCTGAAGAACAGGTTTATAGTCCTGCATCCTACTAGGTTTGGAACTACAGTGCCATGTAAGTTGTCAGCATTCCTGTCACAATACAACACTGAGAGTCTCTGATTATCTGGAAAATACCTGATCTTTATAGCAGTGATTTAGGAGTAATTTTGTCAGAGTACAAATATTGCATGGAGTGGGAAAGCAAAAGGCTTTTCATCTTCTCAGACAACTGGACTAGCATATGATGGTAGCGAAAATATTTATAACCAGCATTTAAACGTTACTCATGCTGCAGAAAAACTGGTTTTGTGCGTCCCTTATTTCTGTGTTGATCACCACCAGTTACTGAGGGGATTCTGGAAGTTCCTAGTAGTCTTCTGTAATGAACAGCCAGTAGAGTTTCTCTTGTCTGCTGTTCAGTTTTCCATCTCTAGAAACACTCCAGGCATTTTAAATTTTTACTTTAGTATTAGAGATGTAGGGGAGAGCAGCAAACTTCCTGTAAAACTGAAGTGTTTGTCATCTCCAAGATTTGAATGATAATCTGATATTTTAATACATCTAGCCTCGAGCTCATGAT
>WAAB01016154.1:18779-64490 GCA_013389865.1 Piaya cayana
GAGGCACCTTCCAACCTCAACCATCCTGTGATTTTGTGAAAACTCAGTAATTGTTACATCACTGTTTTCCTATTCTGATCAGTTTGAACTTTCTCCTTGACCTTGCGTTGTCCATGAAGGGCTAACTGTTTTGTTCCCAATTTAAAGCAAGAAAGCTCACATCAGACTTAGAGCCCTTTGAGTATCAGTTCTATTTGCATGTGGTCTGTTGATACAGAGCATGATTACTTAATTTTTTTTTTCATAGTGGCTGTATATTAACTGGTTTTTTTTTGCACTTCTAAATGTAGAATTTGATCGTCATGAAATTCAGATCTATGAGGAAGTAGCCAAAATGCCTCCTTTTCAGAGAAAAACACTGGTCTTAATTGGGGCCCAAGGAGTGGGGCGAAGAAGTCTGAAGAACAGGTTTATAGTCCTGCATCCTACTAGGTTTGGAACTACAGTGCCGTGTAAGTTGTCAGCATTCCTATCCCAATACAACTCTGAGAGTCTCTGATTATCTGGAAAATACCTGATCTTTATAGCAGTGACTTAGGAGTAATTTTGTCAGAGTACAAATGTTGCATGGAGTGGGAAAGCAAAAGGCTTTTCGTCTTCTCAGACAACTGGACTAGCATATGATGGTAGCAAAAATATTTATAACCAGTATTTAAACGTTACTCATGCTGCAGAAAAACTGGTTTTGTGCGTCCCTTATTTCTGTGTCGATCACCACCAGTTACTGAGGGGATTCTGGAAGTTCCTAGTAGTCTTCTGTAATGAACAGCCAGTAGAGTTTCTCTTGTCTGCTGTTCAGTTTTCCATCTCTAGAAACACTCCAGGCATTTTAAATTTTTACTTTAGTATTAGAAATGTAGGGGAGAGCAGCAAACTTCCTGTAAAACTGAAGTGTTTGTCATCTCCAAGATTTGAACCATAATCTGATATTTTAATACATCTAGCCTCGAGCTCATGATCTATCTTTCTTTTTCGCTCCCTATCAACTTCAGAGAAAAAAAAAAAATCCTCCCCCACTGAAATACTGTGTGCTTGCCTTCCTTCCAGATTGTTACTGTGCTCATTCACAAGATCTTTATGGTTTTTTATCTGTCTCCTCTTGTTTGACAGCTGACCAGAGAAGTCCACCCTAACCACATTCCTATTCTCCTCCTGCCACCTGCTTTTCAGAATTTCAGAAACAGTCTGTTCCCTTCTGTTTTCAGGGAGCAAGAAGTAGATCTAATAACAGGGGAGGAGGTACAAGCCTTAATGATAAATCTCAGCCTGATAGAACCAGTCTCTTTCATTTTCTGACCAGGGCACTAATAATTGGTACGTGAGACTGATGTGAGGTTGACTTCTCAGTGTTACTTTTTGAAAAAATCTTCTCCTGGAAATCTCATTATTTTATACTGGCAAAATAGTGAGACAGTTCTTTTTAGTAATTCCAAATTTCTTTATTCCCTTTTTCAAAAGCCCTCAAAATTACTAGTTTCTCTGAAATGCTAAATAAGTGCTTAAATATATGTAAATAGTGCAACACAGTGTTAAATGCTTTTCCTTGGAACTCTTGAACACGCTTGAAAGGCATAAACGTAAACTCTTCCAACTGAACCACCTGACAATGTAATCAGGCATCTGCAGTACATAGGGCAGCAGATTTTTGATACGCACTCAGTTTGTTTCTGAAGTACCTCTGGCTTTTTATTAAATGAATAATCAAGAAATTTATATGAATGAGTATCATATGTGGTGTGAAGGAGTAAATCAATGGAAATAAGCAAATGAGTGGGTAAGGAACGTATAGGCAAGAACAGAAATAAAGGGAACAGGAGAGACTGCTAATTTTTCAAACTTAGACTAGAATAATTAATTGACCTGCATATGAAACAGTTAGGGTTTTGTATTTGTGTCCCTAGCTCACTAGGCAGTTCAGTCTCATGTTTGTATTCCAAATATAAAAAGAAAACATTTCATTTATATTTTAAATTTTTGTTTAGTTACTTCAAGAAAGCCAAGGGATGATGAAAAGGATGGGCAAGCGTACAGATTTGTGTCGCGAGCTGAAATGGAGATGGATATTAAGGCTGGCAGATATTTAGAGCATGGAGAATATGAAGGCAACCTCTATGGCACCAAAATTGATTCCATCCTCGAAGTTGTTCAGACAGGAAGGACCTGCATCTTGGACGTAAACCCTCAGGTATATCATTTATAATGTCTCGCTATGAGCATCGGAGTATAATGTTGAAGAAATATGCCTTCGAATTTGAAGGCTTCTTACCTGGTTTAAAGATTACAATATTGACTGGATTCTTGATTTGGGGCACTTAAATTGAGTTATAAAGATGGATAAAACCAAACTTAGATTCTGCATGGAGGAGGAGTCTTACAAACTAATATATTAATCTTTTTAGCTAAGGAAAGAATAGCACTGAGCATTTCATAATGAGTAGGAGTTTCTGAAATAGAAATAGGAATCTTCACTTGTGTGTTTGTGCCCATTGTAACAGAGCAGTGCTGCTGTGCCCCTTAAATAATGAGGACGTATGGTGAGTTACTCTCAGACTTAGCTGTTGAGGGTTGGTTTTTTTTTCCTTTTTCTCTGCTTCTAGGCCCTGAAAATATTGAGGACTTCAGAATTCATGCCCTACGTGGTGTTCATCGCTGCCCCAGAGTTTGAGACTTTGCGTGCTATGCACAAGGCTGTGGTAGATGCTGGAATTACGACCAAACTTCTCACTGTAAGCAGATCGTTTCTTGTTTAGTTTGCTTTGAACAGGATGTTCTTGGGTTTTGCCTTTTAGCTTTCATTTTAGATAGAATTTGTTCTGAAATTAAAGTTTCTAAGAAAGTTAGGCAAGACTTTTGCTGATTACATAGTAGAATTTAATCAGATACTACGTATAAGGCAAATTATTGCTTTCTTGAAAGTAGATCTTAGGGAGAAGTGTTGATTACAAAAATTACTTGTAATGTGTTTCTTTGGGAAGTGTCACCTTGGATTATTTGCAGCAAATGGCAGCTATTTATTTGATGGTGGGAATTGTTCTTTTATGTAAATGTCTTTCCTTCACTTTCCCTCTCTCTCCCTTCAAAAAGCTTTGTTCAGATTTGCCTCGTGGTGTAGGTGTGCCTTAAAAAATGGAATTTGTAACATGTAGGAAAGAGTGCAGCCTGCATAAAAAGCCCCAACAAACCAACAAGGGAATGCAACTAGGCTGTGTTTCTTTTTAAACTGTGAGATCCCATTCTCTTATGCGCAAGAGAGACTGTCCAGTCCTAGTCACAGACTCTGAATACTCTAGTAGTATCTCTATGCATGCTCTGCCTTTCCTCTTTCCTACCCCAAATGATCCCTGAATTTTGTGAATCAAGTACAGGAAGGCAAGGTTGAAAATGTCCAGACAAATATAAAAATAATTTCCTGCGCTCCCTAGTATTTCATTCCCTAAAGGACGGCCTTGCCTTTCTTTTACTTGTCCTTAGGCATAGTGAAGAGCTTAGTTACAACTAAACTACACATTTATTATATATTTATATATTACTAATTCTAAATCATATCTGTGTACATAGAATCATAGAACAGCCAGGCTGAAAGAGACCCACCGGATCATCGAGTCCAACCATTCCTATCAAACACTAAACCATGTCCCTCAGCACCTCGTCCACCCGTCCCTTAAACCCCTCCAGGGAAGGCGAATCAACCCCCTCCCTGGGGAGCCTCTGCCAGTGCCCAGTGACCGTTTGTGTGAAAATTTTTTCCTAATGTCCAGCTTAAATCTCCCCTGGTGGAGCTTGAGGTCATTCCCTCTTGTCCTGTCCCCTGTCCCTTGGGAGAAGAGGCCATCACTCTCCTCCCTATGTAAAGAGTATGATTTAGCATTTCATGTTCTTGGACTTCCTGAACACACAAAGCCCAAGCTTCATTTAAAGTATTATGTTCTGCTTGGGTGTGTCAGCATTGCTTGTAGCATCCTAAGCAAAAATTCTGGCTCTTGTGGTGCTACCTTTGGTTGTTTCCTTCATTTACCCTGAAGGAAAGGCTGTTCACTTCTTCATTTTACCTTTTTGTTTTTTACAGCCTTATCAGGACTTGAAAATAAAAGAAATATTGCCAAGGGGATAAAGCTTGTAATTCTTTACAAAGAAATCGCTTTTGTTGGAGAAGCGCAGAGTCTTTTAAGAATGTGGGACTAATGAAACGTTAAAAAGTGCTCAGTGGCAGCATTTCATGAAGGCTTCATAATGTAGGAATAGATGTTTCCTGCATGTTTGCAGCTCAGATCAGAACTAAAATAGTTCGGGAGTAGTTTACAAATCAGGAACTGATGTCAGGAGAGCAAGGCTACAGTGTAGTCTCTAAAAGCAATAAGCTACTCTAGAGCCCTGTTGTATTAGCAACGTATCTTTCATTGTCTTTGCTTTCATACTAATTTAAATTCATGTATTTGTTGGTGCTTTCTGTGGAGATGCAAAAGGGCACAACTACATCTGCTTAACTGATAGTCTTGGTCATTCCTGAGGCGTGAATTTGATTCTGATTGGCTCATCAGGGACACAAACGAACCGATTACCTGCCCGTTGTGCACACCAGCCTGAGTTCATGTGCTTCTAGTGACTTTGGTAAAATCTGTAAGATCTGCGAGCATTTGGTTGCTGTATGTAACATTATTGGCACAGCTCCTAACGTTTCAATGCTCCTAACATTTTCACGGAAAGAGTCATTAGGCATTGGAATAGGCTGCTGAGGGAGGTGGTTGATTCACCTTCCCTGGAGGTGTCTAAGGCACAGGTGGATGAGGTCCTGAGGGACGTGGTTTAGTGTTTGATAGGAATGGTTGGACTCGATGACCCGATAGGTCTCTTCCAGCCTGGTGATTCTATGATTCTATAACGCATTTTAGCAGGATTTACTGTAAGTGAAAACTTGCATTAATTTCTTAAATATACTCAGTAAACAGCTTCAAATAGTCAGTTGCAGTATGTAATGATGGGCTGCTTCTTCTGTATCTGTTAGGATTCTCCAAGTCTTATGTTCTTGGTCATCTTTAAAATCTTTTCAACAGGACACGGATTTGAAAAAAACAGTGGACGAAAGCGCCCGGATCCAGCGAGCGTACAGCCACTACTTCGATCTGACCATTGTAAATGACAACCTCGACAAAGCCTTTGAGAAGCTCCAGACTGCGATTGAGAGACTGAGCCTGGAGCCGCAGTGGGTCCCGATTACCTGGGTATATTGAGATTTCTCCAGAGGAGCTTAAGTAACAAATAAAATCAACTGCAGCAAATATGCTAATGTGATATTGTGTAGATACCGACAATAACCCGCGGCACCCGTGCATTTTTACTCTGTGTATATTCCAAAGTACACTGTTCTGAATTTTTATAGAAATGTTGAAGGGAAAGTGTACTTAAATATGTAATTTATTTTAATTTTTCTAACTTTTTACAGATAACCTTTCTATTCATATCACATGGAGGAAATGCGTTTAAGCATTTTTATATGTTTTGATTTAGTACCTTTGCCTTTTTCATCTAAGAAACTTTCAGTCACTCACTTCAGCATTTACGTCTTGGTCTTACATTTTCACTGTGATTAAAACAAGGATACTTGAAACAATTTTTTTTAAACTTGCTAATCTCAGTATTTAACTGGTCAGAAGTCGATAGCTCTTATTAGGAGAGAACACTAATTTCTTTGGGGTTTTTTTCTTCCTTAAAAAAAAATAAGTTAATGGGAGCAGAATCTTAAATATCAAAAGCAGCAACCAACACACAGCCCCATTGCTCCAGCTTCATTCAGGTTAATGTTGGTGCATTCTTGATGTTTCACAAATTCTTGACTGAGGCAGCTGTTGTATGGGTTCCCTTACGCTTGTCTCTCGAAACACCCTAAAGCAAAACCTTGCAAGCTGCTCGTTGGGCCGTGTTGGTGGGAGCCAACCTGTTAGCCCATCGTGGCCGAAGCAGCAGTGCTGGAAAGCTTGTCTGCAAGGTCACGCAGGGCAACTTCAATAACGGTGACGTAGCCCCAGAGAGAACCTGATAACGTGGAGCCTTGTAGAGTGACACTTAATGTTTAGGACAGTTCATTCACACTTGTGAAAACACATTGCTTAAAATAAGAAACCAACAAAAAAGGGCATTTTCTTTTCTTAGGACATTGATATTTGTATAGTGATCGTGGCTTAATTTCCTGTGAGATCTAGCTGAGTTCTGTATTATCTTTTGAGTATTTGTGTGTGATCAACTACTGTACTTTTATGAGTGTGATATAATGGAATTTCTAAGCTTTTTGTTACATTGTTTTTAATTGCATTTTTCATGAGATAGCTAGTAAGTTGGACACTTACAGCTAAAAAGTTAATGTTGTTTATACCTTTGAGTTTTACGACACGTTTCCTTTTGTTTAGTGACAGTTCTCCCCGTAGGCTCATTGATGTAATTTGTATTAGGTTCGAATTCATCGATCAAAACTTAGGCTGATGTAAATTTCCGCTTACCAAGAACAAAAAGAAAACCTAGCTTGTCGCTAAGAGTAGCTCTTTTTGTGACCATACTTTATATTACAGTGTCAGCTGTTGTTTATAGTAACATTCATCATCACTTACCAGGTTAGGTGTCTAAACTGAAGTCATCTATTTGTTTAATTTCTTCTCCATCTGGTGACAGGCACCTGCCTTCTGAATTCTTTTCCACCACCGTAGTGTGACACGGAATGCAGTCGAAAGGCAGCTTCCTCAGAAGGCTTTCTGAAGGAAAAGAGGCTTAGACACCATAAAACAGGGCTCCTTAAGACTTTTACGTGCACAAGGAAAAGAAAAATGGAGTTGATGCAGTGTAGGAAAAGTGTTAAGTCTCAAAAGGTCCTCAGAACAGCAGTTTACTACAGATGATTTTAAAAAGCCGATGAAGTTGGTTGCTGTGGGGGAAAGGAGGTGGGGGGGGTGGGGCTTGAGATCTTAGCGTGTGTGGAAAATGTTAGTCAAACTGTGTGTAGCACAGAAATCTTTGTGGCTCTTGATGCTGAGATCTCCATCTTCTAGAGGGAATCTGAAATTCTGTAAGGAAAATTTGTACCATTGCTTTGTTTTACCATTATACTTTCTGGGATGTTTTTTCTCTGGTTTTAAGTTTGGCAGAGCTTTTAAATGTGGCACCAGCATGAGATTTTTATTCTCCTTTCCCAGGAGACATGTTCTGTGATCCTCTCGCTCAGAGGCTGCTTGAGGAATGGATCGAGTGTTGTATGTAGCAGCAGTGATAGCAGAGCCATCGCTTCACTATTTTAATGATTTGCTGTTGGCACGATATGCTGACTGTGACTAAACTGTGTGTGTTTGCTGTGTAATAGGAGATGTACGTACGCTGTATATAAGATGTGCTATTTGAACAGTTATGATGCCTTTTCATTACGAGTTAGAAAATACTCTATTTGTGATGCCAAAAGTGGGCTGAGCTCACTCTTCCCTAGTGAATGGAATGAGAAGATTCTTCAGTTTCTACACCGTAGTATTTTATATTGCACATATCGCTGATTTTAATCTTTTTTTTTCCCTGTAAACTTACTTAACCAAATGAAACGCATGAAACGTGGGCACCGAGGTTTAGTCAGGAAAACTTGTTGTATTTCCATCTCAGAGAGGAGAGTGTCAAAAGAGCTTCCCTAGTTAAGTCATCTCCCAATAGCCACAGATGCTAAAGCCTAAAGCTCTGCAGGTTCCCAGTGTTTTTAAATCAAGCAGTTGGCACAGTGGAGCCTCCTGCCTCACTTTTGGTGGTGTTAAGGTGGATGCTAGTGAGAAGTACAATTCTGAAGCAATAAGAGAAGATGGCTTGCAAGGACTGTATCAAAGCATCTGCAGGACTCGGATGTTCACATGCAGGTTGTAAGGAACTAAAACCAAACCACAAAACAAAACCAAACGCCACAGTCATTGCACCTATTAATTAAATCTTGAAAACAGCTCATGTTGGCAGGTATGCAATGTTGGAAGCAGGGAGAGGGCTTGGGTTGGTTTTGTGGTAGCGGGTTTGGTTTTGATCAGCCACTTGGCTTGGTTTGTCACTACCTGGTAGGACAAGTAGAGTGAGAATGGCGCTTATTTTTTTGTTAAGAACATTCTTGGAGGTTTCTATAGTTGGACTTGATGATCCGGTGGGTCACTTCCAACCTGGTGATTCTGTGATCATCCCTGCCTGTTAGGGAATGCTGGATCAGATATTGGACTGCCAGAGACCTGTACTGTGTGCAAGCAGAGGAGAAAGACCCCATGGACGGCTATTTTTGAGCAAATACACCTCATATAAGGGCTGTTTGAAGTATTAGGGGAGCGAGTAAAATAAGTAGGATTTCACGTATCTCATTCTATACTAAACACTCATTTTCCAGGAACAGGAAAGCTTTTTATGTCGACTGTTAATGATAACAATAGGTGTGTCTAAGCGAGGTGAAGATGCTGCTAAATGTTTAAGGTATGTGGTATGTATCACAAGATAAATATTTAAGTAGTTTAGAAAAGTAAATTATCAAATAGTTGTCTGTGTATATGTATGTATGTGGGTGGTAAAACAAAAAACGCTCATGTCTGCTATCACATCACTAAGCTACCATGACTTAATCCAGAAACGTACCTGCATGTGAGACTTTAGAACCGGTACACTTCTCCACCTGGTTTATTGTGTTTACTAATGTATATTTTTCTAAATATACAGATATTTCAATCTAAAAATTCTATATTTATCTGTAATTTCTATCTGTTTTGGACAGTGCATGAAGTGCTGTAAAATTCTGTACATATATAGAGACTTCTAGAAGAAACGGTGTAGTTGCCCTGTGAAGTTGTACATAGAAGTACGGCCATTATGCCATGATCCCTATGTTTTTTCCTTTAAATGCACCAAAAATTCCCTGAAGCGTGCACCAGTCTCAACTTTAATGTAAATACTTGGTGCGTGTGTGCCCAGGTGGTTTCCTTGCTGTCCCTAAACGTTCCACTAGCAGGTCTGCTTTAGCTTCCACAGCGTGTGACGAGACGCAGTCAATTAAAGGTTAGGGGGATAATTACAGCGGGACATGTCATCTTGCACAGATTTATAAAGGTCTTCCAAAATGTTCTGCAAATATCAAATGAAGGTGTAATTATAGCAGACTCACAGACTGACATAGGCAAGGGAAATCGAATTTATAACCAATCCAGTATCCTTCACTTGTGCCGTGTTCTCAGCTCAGCACAGCTCGGCGTGCTTAGTTGTACAAAGCTCTGCGGAGCGGGATGGCAGCTCAACTCATCACTTCTGAAAATGTGTTTATATAAACTGTCACGTCTTGGACAGCCTCAAAATGTGACGCTTCTTCCCCAGCCCTGTGCGGTTCTAACTGCATCTTCTCAGACTGTACCTAAAATGATTTGGCTGTACAAACTGCCTGCGGCTCAGTGTTCAGGAAGTCACCTGGGTTTGGTTTTGAAGAGGGTGATTCAGATAAGAAATAGGAAACTTATTTAGATACAGAAAATTCCTGGCTAGGTACCCTTTGGAGCCAAGCTCGCCTCTCTGCTGTGCTTAAATAAGGACAAGGGAGGATCAAGTAGAGCATCACTCCAGGAAGCAGGAGATGGGGTTGCTTCTGTCTTTGTACATGAGCTATTGTGAACATGACCAAATTCAAGTTTCCTTTACCCATTCTTTGGTTTCCCATCCCATCCGCATCTGTCTCGCTTCTTTGTTCAGGTGGAACTCTGAGGCAGATGCTGTTTCTCAACACAGCTCGAGTGCCAACTGCAGGAGCCTCCCCGCCGCTCGCTGTGCCTGTGGGTGCAGCTCTAAACGATTAGCACAGGCGGAGGTTCTGCTGCATCCGTCATGCCAAGGTCTATGGACTGTTTGCTTCGTGCATCCTCACCCACATTCCCAGGAGTTAAAGTACCGTGTTGTTATTGCCAAACTTCCTGATCTGCTTCTGCAAAAGCCGTGGGAAATCAATTTATCGATGCCCAGGCAAGTCCTGACTGGATACAAAGGCTTCCAGTCAGCTGGGCCTCTTGCCTTAAACCCCTCCCTGTCCCAAACTAAACCTCTCCTGGGCCGCTGGCAGGGTTGCTGTGGCCAAAGGGACCATCGTTGGCTTTCTCTGGTGGGTGCTTATTCCTGAAGGTGGCAGAGTCCAGTCCTGGCCCTGGTATTTTTTATTTTTTGGCTGCGTTTAATTTTTTTGGCCCTACCCTCCTTGGCTTTCATATATTTTCATATATTTTTAACAGGTTTACTGAGGGGAATTGTCTGGGATTCTCAACAAGTGGCACTGTTCAACAACAACAAAAAAAAGTGAAAACACTTGTAAAATAACCAATTCTCAGAGGCAGCTTTGGCTTCCAAACTTGTTAGACGTGTGTTCCTGCACACACACAAATGTCTAAATCAGACTTAAGGGTCAGCACCACAAGTAGCTCAGACAGTAGCTGCTGGTTCACCTGAATTCTTGGGGGTGGGACGCTGTCCCCCAAACTGTCACGCTTCAAATGGCTGAATTCTCTGTTCCTGTGCTGCTGTGGCTGGGATTTACCTGCACAGGCTGGGAAACCAGCTGCTGCTCAGTGAAGGCTCTTAAGCAGTTTCACCTGCAAAGAGAAGGGTTTGCTTTTTTTTTAAGCAGGGGTCTCAGCAATATTTATATTTTATGGAATAAATTGCACTTAAAGGAAATGTGAATTTTGTTCTCAATGTTTTGAGCCCTTTCTTATGGCAGTTGGGTAGGAAGGTCCTTTTGCTGCCAAGCTAGGGGTTGGATGCAGAATATTTACTGACCAACCTGCAAGGTTCAATTAGTTGAAGTCTCCCATTTCTCCTTTTTCTTTTAATGTCATTAATTGCTTGTCTGTGCAAGTCTGGCTGGTGTCACGGCTGATCCAAGCGCTGCTCTGTAAGTAGCCAGCACTTACCTAGGACAGTAAAACCTTTCCTAACAGCCAAGTAACTCCTGTAACGCGTGTGCTGTGCTGTCAGGAGGGGGGCTGCTTCCTTAGGTTTTAAAGTACAGGAAAAATTGCCGCCCCCCCCTTCAAACTGGGCTAGGAACTGTAAAATCTTGGTGAAGTGTTTGAATTTAAATGTGTCGTAGGAATCTGTCAGCGTGCATTTCCTTACCTTCCTTGTGCTCACAACTGCATTTGCCTATTGGAAGCTCTCGTGGGTTTACTTTTTATTTCTTTTACAGCGTGTTAAACTGGATTTGATACTTGTAAAACTTTAGAAACGGCTCTCCTGTAAAAAAAAATACTTCCTTTAGCTGAAAGCATCCTTAAAAAATGATCTTAACTCTTAGTGAAACTTTCTCGTGTAACCCTGGATATGATTTAATACCCAGTTGTTTTGAGTACAGTGCTGTAGAGCAGGCCCAGGAGCTGGGACTCGTTAGCGATCTTACTTCACACTGATAGTCAGCGAGTGCTTACGGCATTTTTAAATTGTGACTTGTTTTCTAAAGCCCCTATTGTCTTTTTCACAGCTAATATTTTCGCAAGAAACACAGCCAAACATTAAAAAGTTAATGTACAAATTGTGAAATTCTGTTAATTCCCAACAAAATATTTTTGTATATAATAAAGATTTAATATTGAAAAAATACAAGTAGCCTTTTTTCTGATGTTTTTGGTCATACTCTGAATTTTAGGCAAATAAGGGCTCTGGAGAGAGTGCAGTGTCCTTCCAAAGGAGGCTGCTGCTCTCTTCTTCCCTGCTCCTGGGCTGATGCTGCTTTACAAGGATGTGGTTTCCTCCCGTCTCCCTGAGAATGCAAAACTATCACACAAGGAAGCAACATTTGGAGGAGGGAAGTCAGGGTGTGACATCAAACCTTGCATGAGAGGAGCTCTCAGCCTTCTCTGAAAGCCCTTGCAGCCCTTTTACCGCTGCCATTTTCTAGGGAAGACCTCATCTAACCTTGAAGAAGCATTTTCTGTGCAAGGCTGCCTGTCACAAGAAATTGCTGTTGGATCCAAGATGCAGCGGATGCACATCCAGCTCTTCGGAAGTGGAGTCTGAACTCATTTGGATCAGTGCAGCTTAGGCTGGGTCCCTGAAGAGGCGATCCTCACAGAGCTTAGGAAAGGGACAGGAGTTACTTGGAGAGACATTGCTTCTGCTCCTGGGATCTTCATAGCCCCAGTCTGAGCTATTTTTAACATGGATTTGCATAAGGATCCTGCTTTCAACAGTGAGGAGAGGCAGGAAGCCTGGGGTCACAGGCTGCTGCTGTTGGCTTATCCTCCTCCTGCCCCGACTCCTGCCTCTGTCCCAGGGAGCTGCTCACACCCCCTCACCTGCCCCCTCTCAGGCCAAGCAGCTGCCTGGAATCCCATCAAAGAGCAATGGAAATGACATGCAGGAGGTTGTAAGTTATCCTGGTGTTTTCACGTAACATTTAATAGAAAGTTTTGATGAGTTAGCGACAGCGACAACTTTTGAGTAGTGATTGGCAAAAGACAACTTCCCCATTTACAAACATGCATCGTTCCCAGCAGCGGAGTAAGACGCTTCCATCCTCCTACAGGAACATTCCCACATACCCCAGTGCAAGGCTCAGGCAGTAGCAGCAGCTTCATTTAACAGCTGAGACAAACAGCAGCGTGCCAGGCGCTCTCTCCAGTGCTCTCAGCATAGGTTGAGTCCACTTTCCTCAGGGAAAGCTTAATGATGGGAGTTTTTAAAGACCCATTAGGCACCTTGCTGAAGTCCATGTGGGAACAGAGGAGGAAATGGAAACCAGGACTCCCACCCTCCAGCCAAGGTGCTTGTCCTGGTTACTGATCTCCCCCCCAACACAAGTGCCTGCTTGTTTGTCTTAAACCACTGCAGAGTCTTATCTGAAAGCACCAACATTCCACAATCCTGGAACATCATCTTCCTAAGCCCCTATTTACAGTGATCCCTGCCTGCCCCATTTCTGTCCCATCCACATGATTACAAAAAAACTACAATTAAAAAAAGGCAAAGCAGTCCAAAGCACAAAGTGCTTTACTAACTTTGCCGTTAGTCAAGGAAACAATAAAAACATCCACACTCAAACGAGTAACATGATGCCACTTCATGTGGAGTGCAGCAGAGACACCTCAGAGGGAAGTTCATAATGCAATTTAAACCTGAACTTGCTAAAGTGAGTAAAAACTTCATAAAAAACAAACGCTGAGCAGAGGCACAAATCACTACGGTGGTCTGAAGTTTTGAAAAAGGGTTTTTTGCGTTCCTGCTGGGTGCACTTCACATCCATAAAGCCCAGCTACACTTAACAAATGAAAACCTAATCACGTACCTCTTCGAGAGCCCTTCATTCCAACCTGCTCCGGAGCGAAGGTGTTCTGTACATCATCTTAAACGAGCAGAACATGTACAGCATTGCAGAACCCACGTTTCCTCAGCCTGCGTGTTTGCTTGCTTACAAAAAGCATTTTGTACTTTACAGTTTTCTCCCCTGCATACTAATGCAAGCGATCAGCCTTCTACCGCCCTGCAGATCTGACAACAGCCAGGACCGCTACGTTCAATTTCTGTTCTAGGCTTTTCTTTCTCCCCTTCATCCCTTATTTATGTGCCTCCTGCTGCAGACACACCTCAGGGAGCCTGTGGAGCAGTAGAACAGCTGGCGACAGAGCAGCATTCACCCCCGGTGTGCCGAGTCCACCCTGAGCCCGTAACCCTTGGCTGGACTGCGGGAAATACTCAATGGAGTGGGCTCTGCTGCTACTTCAAACACGCGGATGCTACGCTGCAGAGCTACAGAAGAAAGAACAGGCCAGAGCAATAACTGGATGCTCAAAGCTTCTATACGTTCCCACCTAAAGCATAAAATCCATACAATGCAACATAAAGGACTAGTGGGAAAAATCTGGGTTCTTTCATAGTTTGAGCTTTTACGGAAGACGCTGTCATTTCCAAATGAATGCTTGATGAAGCAAACAGCCTTTGTGCAACATCAAAGCTTCTTCTGTCCGCGAGAGTAGCCACCAAAGGACTGCTCAGCGCCACGGTGCCATCAGCTGCAGCGACGTTAGGCTGTATTTATGAGAGAGCACAAGACAGAGACATTAAAAAGGTTTGCCAAGGAGCGCTGTTCCTGCCATCACACAGCTCAATTCTTTCTTATAAACCCACTGGAGAGCTTACAAGGCAGCTGCTAAAGGGCAAGATTCCCCTCACTGTTAGCCTTGACAAGTACAAGGCACTCACCCCAAACCAAAGCTCTATGGCACCTTTTAGGGAGAAACATCTCCCCTACCACATTCTTTCCCCAGTCCAACTTTTCTCCCTGCGGATCAGACATAACTCACTCTTAGTCTGAGCGAACCGCAGCACTCCCCTTTGCCTACGTATTTTAAGTTTTTTACCTCTGTTTTGTCAGTGAGCTTTAAAAGCTTTAAAAAAGAAAAAACCCTGCTCCATTCCATCAGCCACTTCCATGAACGATCTCAGAGTTCTGGAACTTTAGAATCTGCCAGGGCCCAAACATTGCTGCCATCAAAGTGTTTCCCAAAGGCATGGGATCACTGTTATCGAGACTTCAAAATGGGGCAGAGGGATTATTACTAAATTAAAATTTGAGCTTAAGCTACAATTTTCATTTGCTCACAGCCCCTCATATCTCCCAAACACAAGAAACGTCTGAGAAGCTCAGTATCCACCTGCACTAAACCACCGGCACCGCCTGTCACCATCAGACTCTGATCTTGCCTCAGCAATGCCTGCAGCTGAAACTCGCACCAGAGCTTGACATCTTCTTTATTGGGTGAGAAACACAATAAGGCAGAGAGCAGAGTCATTACTGCTACCCACGTTACGCAGCCCCATTTTGATTACTCACCAAACAACACAATGCCGGAACAACCTGGAGATCACAGCAGGCACGCAGCAGGACAAGAGTGTAATCAGACAGCTCTGTGGAGGAAACATTAAAAGGGAAAGATTGTTTCTAGTGAAAACCGCAGCAGGCAGGAAAGGACACTTTGTTAACAGTGAGCTCTGTTATGGGGATCGCCTGCTGAGCAAAGACAGAGAAGTTGCATTTTTGAGGCCCGTTCACAAGCACAGCATCTTGTGAAATGGATGCTGGAGGCCAAAGCAACCAAGGACGAGCTGTCACAAGTGCTCTGCTGGACATTTGGAAGAGGCTGATCCAGCCGTTCCTGCCTGCTCCACAGAGTGCAGACTACAAAGAGTTGAGTGATAGGTATATGCCCAAAGAGACTATATTCTCACCCTTGAGAAGAGGCAGCTCATAGGAAATGGGGTTTTGCCTCCCTGTCATTCCTGTCTCCTCCCCAAGCACCTCCCTCGCTCTTTCACTCTGAGTCTGCAAGCTGGATGAATGATTGAGGCCTCGAATGAAACAAGAACCTCTGCTCTCAAAATCCACGTGAGATACTGACTCCAGCAAAAACACGGTTTGAGAGGAATGGAATAGCTGAGACTGCCTTGGGGCAGGGAGACGGACCTAATGATCCCTGTGGTGCCCTTCAGCACTGCAACTGTAACTCCTAATAGAAGCAACAGGCATAAACCAGCTTTTGATTCTTGATCCAGCTACACTTACACCTGGACATTAGCAGCAGACACTGTGTCCAAAGCCAGGTGATAATTCGACACACTCAGTTAACGGCACCTGCTGTTAATAGCATCTGACAAGTGTTACCACATCAGCAGGTTTCTGTTTTCTATTTCTCTTCTGCCTCCAGAAATGAGTCAAGCTTTCCTACCAGAGTCCTGTGTGGATATGGATACACACTGACACTGTGCTGCACAGCACCACATCTCGCTAATCCCACACTGCACTTCCCTTCATTATCTTAACATCAGGAAATGAAAAAGCCAGGAAAGTCTGTCTTACACTTTGCAGGTAGCTTTTAATTAACACTGTGGTGCCAACTAGACTGTGAGAATGGCATTTGTTTGACATTTAATCTCCCTTTTCAGCAGCTGCAAAACAACCCTCTAATTGCAGTCCCTTTGTTAAATTCATTTTTTTCCAAATATATTTCACACCTCAACAATCCGCACAGTTACACAGAAGGCAACACCTCATTTGTAGTTCTCAGTATTTTGGAGGGGAGAGCTCTGGTATGCAATAAGAACAGGAATTAGCTTGCTGAACTGGAAATGCCCACACTCAGCAGAAAGTGGGGTTCATAGAATCCCAGAATGGTTTAGGTTGGAAGAGAACCTTAAAGATCATCCAGTTCCAACCCCCTGTTATGCACAGCGACACCTCCCACCAGACCAGGCTGCACAAGGCCCCATCCAGCCTGGCCTTGAACACCCCCAGGGACGGGGCAGCCACAGCTTCCCTGGGCAACCTGTGCCAGGGCCTCACCACCCTCAACCTGAAGAATTTCTTCCCAATGTCTAATCCAAATCTTCCAAGTTAAAGCCATTCCTTCTTGCCCTACTATTACCTGCCCTTGTAAAAAGCCCTTTCCCAGCTTTCCTGGAGCCCCTTCAGGTTCTGGAAGGTCACTATAAGGTCTCCCTTCAGTTCAGACTGAACAACTCAGACTCTCTCAGCCTGTTCTCATAGCAGAGGTGCTCCAGCCCTCAGATTACCTTTGTGGCCCTCCTCTGAACCTGTTCCAACAGTTTCATATCCTTACGTTGGGAGAACATGTATTTATTTTACAAGCAAAATCTGGCCGTGATTGAAGGGTAAATTTAATTCAAAGGCAGGAATGCTAAGCTTGGCATATTGAACTCATAAAAAAGAACAAAACAAATTACATTGACTCAGCTCACCAATTGCTTGACAAGGGCCACAAATGCTTTAACAGAGAGGAGGCTTCTAAACTGAAGCCTGTTCTTTGTTCACAACATACCAGAGATAGCACTGATGAGGAGGTGAGCAGCCGAGAAGAGTTCTCTATCCGGAGGCTGATATTTCTGCAACAAGAGCTCGCTCTGTAAACTGCACCCTAAGAGCTGCAAGATGTCAAGGAGGTCTTGTTGTTGTGCAGGGTTTAACTCCTTCAGATCCGGCTTGTCTCCTGCATAGATATCATCTAACTGGAAGCAACAGAATAAGTAGAACTCCTTAAAAAGAGAAAAGCTCAAGCAAAAGTGAATTTTCTATTCTGAAAATAGAAACTCCTATGTTTAGGAGTCAAGCAAAAGTTTCTTCATCTTACCACATCCTCCAGGGCAGTTACCATTTCTTCATGGAGCAAGAGTTCACAAAGGGTTTTATATAAAGCTCTTTGCTTGTCCTCCGGCAGCTTCACAAAGGGCTGGAACTGAGTCTTCAACCGCGACATATCTTCCCCAAGAAAGCAGCAAAAAGTAAAACAAAATATTCCTATATAAATGCTAGTAAAAACAGTTACATTTTTTTTGCTACGCTTTTCATTTATCACCACATCTTGAAATCCTGATCTCCATCAGCACAAGTTATAATGTGAGGCTGGAACACATCTGATTGTATTTCCCTAATGAAACAAAGAAGCATCAATGAAAATGCTAAAAAAACAAGAGCAGCTACCAAGAAACATTTGGTATCGAATATTTCTAATACTTTAGAAGTCAGCATTCGAGTGTTAACTGAACTAACCGCTTATTAAGTTTCTCACTTAGAAGTTCATCTCCAGGGAATGCTCATTTATAAGGCAGAATGAAGAGTTCTGCTCATAACTTAACTTCTTAAGTCCACACCCAGAATTCAGAGTTCTTATTGTGACCCTAAAGCCTTATTGTCCTCATATTTCGTCAGGTGCATTGACGGATTACAGCCCTTCACCCTGATCTAACTGGTATTACAAAAATCAGGACAAAAATCTCCTTGACTGAAATACTGAACCCACTGCAACGTACACAACAGAAGCACAGGAGAGTTCACTGCACTTCCCCCACAACTCAACTATGACACTAAACTAAAATGTTTTATAACGTTGAACTGTCACTTCGCTAAAGTTAAACAAGTTTTTGAGTCAATAATGCCAACTGGAAGATTAAAAACGCTTGCGTGCCCATGGTTTTGGAATGTGGTTTTCCACATTCTTCCCTTCGTTGCACTCTGGTCAAGAAACACACTCTCTTGAAAGATGCATTTTACATCCAAGAATTACTTCATTGAAAGAAAAAAAAAAAGAGTCCAGCCACAGGCAGGTATTTTTTGTACCTGATGCAATCATATGACTGTCCATCCAAAATCAGAAGAGGAAACCAAGTTTAAATTGCTTCAGTAGAAACTCTTCTTTTTTATAGTCTTTTACTCAAGAAAGAGTTCAGGTTAATTAATGAAAAGAAACCCTCAACCCATTTAAGTAAGAAGGGCACAAACACATGCCGAGCTTGAACAAAGCAAAGCAGGGGGCACACCACTCTTTCACAAATAATTGTTTTTCAGATACACACGGAGACACAGTTATTCCTTTCTAACAAGTCTACACTGGAGAATGACAGGATTCATTTCAGGACAAATCTATTTTGGTCACAGTTGGGTCTACTGAACAGCCATGGACAAAGGGTGAAATTTCAAGACTACAGAAGTGATGTTCATCATTAGGACAAGCTGCAAGAACTCTTAAGAACTGAAGAAAAGTGAAGTGGATTATGAGGCCTTGATTTGTCTTCCCCTTTTCCACTCCTCTGGTGACAATCCTGTCCCTTCCTTCCACATCCCTACAATCAATCAGTTGTGCCTGGCTCATTACACCAATTTACAAGCTTACATTTAAACCACATTTTAATTTCAGCAGCCTTAGTCGATACCAAAGATTTCTTTAAAGCTCCTCAGAAAAAAAAACCAAGGTTAACTGAAGGTGGGGAGAGGTGTCTTAACAATTTTTGAGACTTAAGATGACCTTTACCTGTGATGCCTCACTGAAAGTATTTTCCAAATAATGAAAAAATATTTTCTGTGACCCTTTCTGAATAAAAGTATAAATAATTAATAACCTTATAGAGTTTATCTGGAATGTAACAGAACCAGCATGAAAACAATTCTGTAAGATCATATTTAAGACAAAGGGATTCAGGACATTCCTAGGGAACAGTCCACTGGAAATACTCACTGCAGATGTAAATTTTTCTATTCTTGCAGTGCATTCCCCCAAGCGTTCCTGATAAGGGCTATTAAAATGAACTAAAATAACTTCTTATGTACTGTTGTACCAGATTATTTCCTCCTATCATGTCCCTTAAGTCGCTGTAAGGTAATCACGTAAAGTGTTTCTGGTAATACCTTGTTTCAATACACTTAAAGAAGCGTCACTGGGAATGAGGTTTTTAGCCCCTGAGTACATCTCATTATCAACAGCATCTGGCTGATAGAGAAACAAGGCATCTCTGAACAGCGTTGAATGGGGATAAGCTGAATCTTCTGTGCTTTCTTTTTCAAAGCCTCCTTGCTGTTCATCTAGCAGGCAGAATTCTGTAATTAGAAATTCAATTAAAAAATTAATTAGTAAAATACATACGCCATTACCAAATGAGACTCTTAGCTTATATTATCTAGTGTTCTCGCATGCGAGTTCTCCGTCTCTCATCTCTTCTGAACGGGAAGAATGCCAGCGGTTGCTCTGGATGTGAATTACTGAGCCCTCTTGTTTGGTACGACTTGTACAAGGGTCCCATGGTCACCCGAAAACTTCTCACCAACACCATAAACCTGAACGCTGCATACGAGAGATGCAGGTATGAATTCTTCATATTTTCTACCACTTAAGAGATGTGCTGCAACGTGGGCTACAGGATCCCTCACAGAGCTGTTTCTGTTTATGGAACTGATAGACTCCTCTTTCTGAGCTACACCACAGATCCGTGCTTAAGATCATAGAATCATAGAATCACCAGGTTGGAAGAGACCCACCGGATCATCAAGTCCAACCATTCCCACCAATCTCTAAACCATGTCCCTCAGCACCTCATCCACCCTCACCTTAAACACCTCCAGGGAAGGCGAGTCAACCCCCTCCCTAGGCAGCCCGTTCCAGTGCCTAACGACCCTTTCTGTGAAGAATTTTTTCATTATGTCGAGCCTGAACCTCCCCTGGCAGAGCTTGAAGCCATTTCCCTCTCTTCTTGTCCCCTGTCACTTGGGAGATGAGGCCAGATCCCTCCTCTCCACAAGAAGATCTCCAGATGTGCAGAAAACAGGAGGCTTTTCAAAAAGGCTTCACCCAGCCACATTCACCAGCAGAATCACTCTGCAATATACTTTCTCTCTGCAGTAACTTCATGGAGAAGCTAGCAAGAGGATCTCAATTTTAAGTACTACCTGACAGAAGAGGGTAAATAAATGTAACTAATCAAGTGCAGGGTTCACATTTACGAGGCACAAAATCTAAATATAACCTCTCTGCAGTTGTAAGAGTCTGTCTGACCAAATTAAAGACATTCAAAGCAGATGAGAAAGCATGGCAAACGCTCCAGCAGCAAAAAGGTTTTTCAAAGGGAGAGCAGACAAAGAAATCTCCACCATGGAGAAAGGAAGATGACAGAGACCTTTATGTCTGTATAACCCTTCGCAGAGAAGGGTGAGCTACAGAGGAGCAGAAAGCGATTAACACGAATTAAAGAACTTCCTGAAGCAATAGGACTCCAGGCAGCAACTAAGGCCAAGACGCTCATGTTAGCCCCATGGAGAACAACAAGGCCTTCTCATGACCCCCAAAGAAGGAATATAGTGCTAACAAATTACCTGCACTCGTACAGCAGAATGATGCTAATGAGGGAAATCAATGCACACACCACATGAAAAGTTTTAAGAGACAGACTCACAGAATAGTTTGGGTTGGAAGGGACCTTAAAGATCATCCAGTTCCAACCCCTCTGCTATGCACAGGGGCACCTCCCACCAGACTAGGCTGCACAAGCCCCATCCAACCTGGCCTTGAACACCTCCAGGGATGGGACAGCCACAGCTTCTCTGGGCAACCTGGGCCAGGGCCTCACCACCCTCATCATGTGGAATTTCTTTCCAAAGTATAATCCAAATCTGCCCCTTCCAAATATAAAGTCATTTCCCCTTGTCCTATCACTCCATGTCCTTGCAAAAAGTCCCTCCCCAGCTTTCCTGGAGCCCCTTCAGGTACTGGAAGGTCACTATAAGGTCTCCCTGAAGCCTTTTCTTCTCCAGGCTGAACAACCCCAACTCTCTCAGCCTGTGCTCGTAGCTGAGGAAAGTAAGTGAATGACAGAATGTACACAATACAGTGGTATTTTCTCTGTTAAATTCTATTGCATCCATCCCTGACAAACGTCCAGCAGCGCACTTTGAGCTTGTCAGTTATTCAGAAACAGTAGCAAAAATGGAAGAAAACCAGAGCTGATCAAGGAAAGCAAACAAAGGCAAAGAGACCCCTTTGAGGGGAGAAGCTGAAAAGATTAGGAGTGTTTAATTTACAGACATTTAAGAGGAAGAAAGTCACACACACATATATATATATATCAACGAACCGGAGAAGGCAAATCAGCCGGGTGCTACTATAGTAGCACACTTGTAGTGTAACTATAGAGGCACAAAACTGCAAAGGAACAGGAACAGCCTCTGCATTTAGCGGAAAATTAGCCTGTAGAAATCAAACAGAATGATTACAGGAAAACATTATGGTACTGGAATTCGAAAAGGATTAGAGCTTTTTTTTTATTTACAAAACAAAACCGTTCCTTGTTACAGAATAACTCAAGCACTGTCAGTGGCAAAGAAAACAAACCAGATGAACTCCTTACTTGCACTTTATTCCGTAATTAACTGTGAAGAGAGCCCCATTATGTTACTGGTCACCTCAGTCTTGCATGAAAGGACATTAGTTTCTGGATTTAACTTCAAAGGCTACTTTTATTTCCATAAACAGACACTGATCACTGCTCAGATTTAGGATAGGCTCCACCACACTTACTCTTGCTGGCAAATCCCTGATTTTATTGTTAGTTCCTGCACTTTACCTACTCAGTGGCACTCAGGCAAGGGAAGACAGCACAAGTTAAAGAAAAAAAGAGGCAAGACATAAGGTGTTTAGAGATAAAACATGAAACAGGCTGTGCTGGTTTTGAAGCCTAAAAGACCTAACATTAAATATGGAAGAAAAAAAAAAAGTGAAGGAAGAAGCAGAAGTGGAAAAAAGGCAGAAAAATGCATATAATTAACAAGACCCATGCTAGCACGACATAGGAATTTGCATCTAGAAATCACACGAGTAGGTTATCAGCTATAAACCCACAGAGTCAGATGACCTTAATTGCACCTGATTACTCTGAATAACAGCTCTATTATGACCATGAAGTCAATGCCCTCAGGTATATCTCTGTGTTCAGTACACATCACAGCAACTGCACACTTCAGAAATTCTTGCAGAGGCTACATGATATTGACTCCTATTCCTGAATCTACAGACTTCCTTAAGATCAGAAGTCAGTTGAAGGAGTTATGATGGAGAATATCTTCTGCATTTCTTATCCCAATAAATGCATCCTAGATTTAAGTCTCAAACACACTTCAATTATTTCTTCTATGTATCTCCTGCATCTCTCCAATTATCAGCTCTACACAATCCATCTGATTTCTTTCCTTCTTGCATAAGATCCCTTGAAACCTCCTTTAGGTCAGGGAGTTTAACTGAGGATAGACAAGAAAGAAAAACTCGAGTGATTCTGCATAGCAGAGTTAGAATTTCCCCCAAAGCCAATTTCAACATCATTTTTTTTAACTTGACACCTGAAAGTATGCAACCTGAAATAAGTAATGTGCAACCAGGAAACGTTACAAGGACACTTCAGCATTCTGAGAAGAATCTATATAAGAAAGTGCAAAATAGACAGAAAAGTTTAAATTCAGTCCTATACTTCATGAATCATTCTCTTCTTAGCATGACTGTTGTCTACACATTCCTGGTTGACTGTCAATTTATATTCAGTTCACTCTCCCTGCCAATATATGAAGGCAACAGCACAGGCTGAGGGCCAGCTAGCTAGAAGTAAAACTGCAGGAAAAGACCTGGATAACAAATTTGAGAGGATCGGTATCGTGCCCTTGTAGCTATTTTGCTGTCCTGACAAGAGTGTAGCGAGCCGATCAATGAAAGTGATTTTTCAATTTGGAAGACGGCATTCAGAGTGTTGTCTCCAGTTTTCGGCTCCCCTGTACAAGACAAACATTCATGTACTGGAGTGAACTAGCAAACAGTCATCGAGATCACTGCAGGCTGGAGAATATAAAGTACAAGAAGAAGCTGAAAGGCTGGGCTTGTCCAGCCTGGAGAAAATGTTGCTAAGGAAGAATCTTATTGCTATATATAACTACCCAATGAAAGCATGAAGAGAAAACAGAGACAGACTCTTCTGTGTGACAGCAGGACAAATGGCAAGGGACACAATTGGAAATTCTCATTAGGTATTAAACGAAAAAGAAAAAAATCCCTCACCACAATGATGGTAAAACTTGAGGACCCCTGTGCAAAGGTGATGGAATCTCCACCTCTAGGGACACTCAAAACTTGAACAAAGATACGAACGATCTGATGTAACTCTTAACTTAAATCAAACTCCAGAAGTCGGCCCCGCATTGAGCTGCGGCTTGAGCCACCTGCACTCCCCTGCAAACTAAGTTATTCTGAGTTTATGATTTATTCAAACAAATGAAAAAGCATTACTAAGTCAGAAGAGCAGCATTTCACAGCACAAATAACTATGAAGGCAACAGAGGCCACACAACATCACTTCATACACAGGAAAACGCAAAAATCATTGCCCAACAGACAGCTTTGTCCACAGTTGAACTGTGCGCTGCAGAAGATGAGCTTTATACTTACCAAAGTGGCCACTCTGCTTTATAAACAGTTCAATTACACCGTAAGCAATAGTGGTTGCAGGAGGAATTTCAAGGATCACGCTGGAGTCCTTCACCATACTCCCATTTTCACTCACGGAGACCTAAAGGCAAGATTTATTCATCATTTATCTGCTTCAGCTATTGTGCAGCTTAAACACAGACTTAACGAAGGGTAAAAAAAGACAAAGAAGGAATGTGCTTTATTCTTCATGCTGTCTAACCAAAACACATTGCATTTGACATCTGTGAAAGTAACTAGATGAGCAGCGAGGTAGAAACACTGACACTCTTAGCTACCCTGTCCTAGTACAAAGTTGAGCTCCAGGTGCACCTTTTGTAGGAAATAGGCACCATTTCTGTATCCTGCCCTGCCCTTTTCTATCCTGACACCTCTTTTGCCCAGCTGAAGATTGGTACCAGGCAGGTGTCACTTGCATAAGGGGTTGTTGAGCTGCAGCTCCCAGATTCCTGCTACTGGGCACATGCTGTACACAGAAGTGATTCACCTGCACTGTTAAAAAAACTGACACCCTTACAATGAATAAGCAAATATTTTGACTCGGGCAATTCTTCCTCAATTACTAAGCAATTTTTCAGACATCCTCACAATGCAGTTAAGCTTTACTCCCATGTCTGAAAACAAACGGCTTCTCAATAAATATTAAAACTCAATATAGATGCTGCAAACATTTTTGATGAGCAATTACTTAGCTTTCCAAATAAATTTGTTTCAGCAATGCCTTTTGCTCTTCAGCTTTCGCTGAATTGTTGTTTGTTTTATGTTCTGCTCAAGGCAGAAATCTACATAGAAGATCAATCACAATTTGACAGTATTAACGGAAACCACATTCCAGGCTCATGTTCAAAGATTGCATCTTTTGCCAGGGAGGCAACAGAAAACGCATTTTACCTTTCTGAAGTGTCACAGCTAAGCAGTGCGGTGAGTTTAACATGTTAAGGAAGTGAGTTCAAAGTGTTAGGGAAGCATGAAAAATACTCTGAAGTTTATCTGGAAAAGCCACCATTTCTTCTCAGATAATCTGCAAACATTCTATTCCTTGCAGGTTTTTAATAAATTCTACCTTTACTATTTTTGGATTGCATCCCATCACACCACTGATTTTTTCTTCTGTCTGGATACGCTCATATATCGTACACTTCTGAGTTGTTATTATCTTTTCTCTCAAAATGCACAGCACTTCGCGTTTTCTTTCTATTACTTGTTGCAGTAAACTATTGTTCAGATCTATTGTTCTGAAAAAGAAAAGATGCCATTAACAATACAAATACTCGAATTGAGAAAAGACATTTTCTTAATTGCTTGAAGAAGCTTTTATTGTAAAAACAACAACGGTTGCATGAGCAGACTCCTCTAAATTATTATGTTCTTTTTTTGTTATTTGGTAACAGTAAATATCTGCACTCCACAGTAAGTCCCAACACACACACAGAATTCTTGATTCCTTAGCAAAAATGGCAGTGGTTCAGCTACTCTCTAAGCCAAAAAAACCCAAAGAAGAACTAAAGATAAATTGAAGTTTCAGTCTAATATGAAAACAACCAGCTAAGCTCATGGACACCGGACTGAATAGTCTGCTACCATGAGCTCCCACTGACACAGCCACAGCAGGGGGTGCCGGCTAAGCATTCTCTTCAGAGTCTCATGCCAGCACCACCTGTGTCACTACATCAACAGGTCACATCCTGCACTCTGTATTTAAAAGAATTATTTCAACCAAAAAAAAGTTACCAGGGAGTATGAGCAAAAGACTGGTGCTTGTGGTCCATACGATGAACTCCCTGCAGCCTAGCACACTACTGCAAACATCGTGCATGCACACTCACAATAAAAATACCTATAACAGCGTAATATATCACAAGCATGAGTATATTAGTATTAACCACACATCACAAAGTTCTGCTTGGGAAGTGTGAAGTTGCAGTTAAGCTATTTGGAAGCCAGGAAAGCACAGCAAGCAATCTTCTATAGTCTGGTTAGTTTCTCTCTGTGCAATCAAACCCCACTTTTCCTTACAACAGTTCTCCTTTTTTTCTCTCTCACCCAACCAGATCAAGTCCCATTTCTTCCCTCTTCTTCTCATACACCTCAGTTTTGTCTCACAGCCAACCAGTTCACAGGTCCCACTTCATGTGATTCCTCTGCTACCTTCTAACCCTTGGGTGTCACCAGCAATGACTCCCAGCCTTAGTCTCCCCTACTTCTCATGGTTTATTGTTAACACCTTCCAGTCATCTGGCCGAACATCTCATTTATCTCCTTGTCACTATTTCACTCTGCCACCCCTCTGTTTGTGCATCTTTCTACCTGCTGCAAATGTGCCACCAGGTCCTTCTCCACAGGCGAGACAACATGGGCTTCTTTGAGCCCAAGGGCTGATATCCAGACTCACCCTGGATGAGGACAACTTGAGGCAGCCACCACTAGGAATGCTGGTTTGGCCTCTGAAAGCCCACGTGCAAGCAGAAGAGTGCCCTGACACGCTGTCACCAGATTCTGAGTCACTAGATTTTCTCCTTGAGGGATGAAGAGTTTGCTCAGAGAGTGACGCCTCAATGCCGACACACACAGCTTGCTACGTGTCTGCTTCAGCGCTCACTTAACTCTGAACTGGCTGAGGGGGATGAGCACCAAACAAGTATTTCAAAGGGCTGGACAAGAAAACATAGAAAAGTTTTCATGGATTTTGGGACTGGAGAAGATTCCTGAAAAAAACCCCACCCACTATATATAAAATCCTGATTTATTAATCAATATAACCTCACTATTGACAACTAATGACCAAGATCGTCACACTTAAAATTAAAATCAGCTATTGGAGGGACTTCAAATCTGTAGCCCATGCCTCCAACATAACAAGACACCCCTACTCCACAATGTAATTCAGTGTACATGTAAACGCTGCTGGAGACATTTCTGATGTTAGATTCCTCTTAGAATGAGCTGGAGAAAGAAAGTTGACTCCCAGAAACAATACAAGAGGATTATTTTCTAAGAAAAGATGACAAAATTCACTACCTTGTCATCTGTGGTGTTAACAGACTTTCTGGTAACAGCAAAAGCAACTTCTTAACTGTATTTAACTGATTAAAGTGTGTAACATATTACACTTTTGCAAAATACTCATTGGAAGTCCTCAGATAAAATGTCATATATTCTGTGAACAGATAACTCTAGCAAGACATTTGGAAGATGAAAAGATTGCTATCCCTGGCTCAAGTTATTCAGTCTTTTCCCCTCCCTTTTACTGTAAAAGGCCATTCATGGGGCTAAATGGCAATTCCCCAAAAATATGTCTGACTCTACTTTATTTAAATTGAGATATCTTCACATTTAATTAAAAAGTTTTAGATTTATTAGATTCCAGAGCTTAGGATTTATGCAGTCTGTGTAAGTCTGAAGTCAGCTTGGATCTTTATTAAATTAAAAATATCTCGAGGCAATTTTTGATCTTTGAGAGTTACATGCTTATATGAAAGTTCAATCAGTTGGAATGAACTGTCTGAAAACCTTAACATTGATTGTTTGAAGAAGGGAAAGAAAATACCTCTGAAGCAATGCAGCAGCCACTAGAAAGGCACCTCTAGACATTCCTGAGATTATTAATACAACTTTTTTTTCTTTTGATGGAAAGCCATGCTTTATGCTTGGAATGCAGCGAATCTTTGGATTAAGCAAAAATTGAAGAAATGTCACGCAGTCACAAACATCGCTGCTCTCAGAAGAGTCTGTCAAGCAGTCATTAGTTATCACAATCACAGACCATCAAGCCTATCATATACTTCACAATAATTATTTATGATTCTGAAGAGGTGTGTAAGCATCTTGAAAAGACAAATTTATGCACTAAGAACTTGCAGTTTTAGCATGCAACCCCAGAAACCATAGAGGGAGAAATACAATGAAGAAGCAAAAAACCAATGTGCCATTTGGTGTATTTTCTGCCTGCTTTAGAGGATGACAAACTCACTGGGTATCCCCAAGTCAGGGTAAAAAACCCCAAAACAATCAAACAGAATAAAAATATAGGTTAAATAGAGATCTGCTGTTTCTGAATGAGTATTAATATAAGAAGCATATGGAATGTATAGAATCATAGAATGGTTTGGGTTAGAAGGGACCTTAAAGATCATTCAGTTCCAACCATCCAGCCAAGGGCAGGGACGCCTTTCACTAGGACATACAGCTCAAAGTCTCATCCAGCCTGGTCTGGAACACCAGTGCCAGTGCCTCACCACCCTCACAGGAAAAAAGTCTTCCTAATAGCTAACCTAAATCTCCCCTCTTTCAGCTTAAAACTGTTACCCCTTGTACTATCCCTGCACTCCCTCATAAAGAGTCCCTCCCCACCTTTCCGGCAGGACTCCTTTGAGTACCAAAAGGCTGCTTTAATGTTTAGTATGATTTAACTCTATACAAATGAATGAACCAAAATAATTCAAGACACTTTTCTGCATCCACAGTATTCTGCCTGAGCTGGGACTGGCTCAGTTCCCCTCATGCTCCTGGCTTTGAGGTTCAGATGCAGAACTAACAGCAGAGTGGCAGAACTGAAGAGTAGAAGACATAGGTCAACTTGCAAAGAGACGCAGTGAAGAATCTTCTGAGGCAGCATCGTAGGCTACACAGCAACACTAACACCACAGGGGCACAGAGCCTTCTGCTTCGGTCCCCGAGGCAGTGCTCCTGCAGGCACTGTGCCTCAAAGGTAACCTGGGGTCCTCTGCACAGAGCTGCACTGTGTGGCAGAGACACAGCCACTGCCTCAGCCCCAAGACTCGAGTTACTTCAATGGGATGTGATCAACCCCCATGGCAGTGAGGTTGGAACTAGATGGTCTTTAAGGATGATTCTATGATGTGTTCAACTGTAAAGGCAGCAGAAATGCTCTCCTCTTCCCACTAAGTTCAGCGAGTAACAGATTCATAGCTTTAAAACACATACCCTCATCAACTGCTACAAACACCTTTTATTTTAGGACAGCACAGTTAAGTGCTCTCCTCTAGACTGGGGACACTGAACCTTCTATCATAAAACCTCTTGGATTCCAGAGCTGTGGGCACATCACAAGTTATTACTGGGGTGTAGGCTGTGTAAAGCAAAATATCCTGCTCTTCTCAGTGACTCAAACAGGAGACAACATGAGGTAAGCAAATACCCAGCTTATCTAAATTATCATTGAAAACAGTAATCACAACAAAAATGCAAGAGGGTTAAAGTTCAACAATCAGACCAGGGCTTGAAGTATTGCAGGGCAATGGCCGCTGAACCTGTGAGTGTATTTTTACAAGAGCTGAACTCATTTGCTAGCAAAACATTCTGAATATCAAAAAATATATCTGAACGGCATCCCTGGGAACACATGCAGGAATTGCATTGCACTGTTTTATTTTACAGGTCATGTTCATAGCTTTAACTTCTGTTCTACAGCCATCGCTTTCACAATCTCTTTCACAGCTGTTGTGCAGGAGCCCTCACTGATCTTGTGTGACCTGTGCTATGTCACCATACCCCTTTCCATCTTGAGAAGCTGAGCTGAAGTACTCAAAAGTAACACTACATTAAATACAATGAGATGTAGGTTTGCTAGGTCCCATTTATCAACACACAGAGCATGAGCCTGTATAAAGAACATATAAAAGATAAGGATTATGGGGTTTTGCCTGATTGTTTGTTCTGCTTAAATAGCCCTTCCGAGGTCAATGATTTACTATGCTGGAAGCTCTACAGGTCAAATGAAGAGAAAAGAATTTCTTTGACTTTTGGTCTCATTCTCTCCACATTTAATTGGGTTAAACACTTTCACTCTCTTATCATGCAAAGGCTTATTTCATTTTATTCAACCTTTTTCTTCTTGCATGAGGAAAGCAGCGCAGAGGGACAAAGACAATTTGCTGCAGACTGGAAGCAAAGAAAGAAGAAAGGCAGAGACCAATGGAAGGCAAGAGACAATACCTGCCAATATCTCACAGCTAAAGAGAGCAGGAACCAGCTCTGAACTCCACAGCTAAGACTGAGGGTCTTTCCTTCAGCGATAGAATCTCTGACCAGGCTTTCCACAAATGAGGGGGCCTAGGACCATTTTTCCATCAGATCCTGACTAGTCTTCTCAGTAACCCACCCCACAAATCCTCAAGGTAGGATGCTTGCCAAGTTACTACGAACACTAAAAAGAATGGTTACTGCTGTGAGTACTCTCCATCCCACTGTTGCCTGCCTGCACAAATTATCACTAGTCCAAAATACCCACAAGTGATAGACCTTTCCAGTCCTGCACTGGGCAACGTGACCTCACCACATCTCCTCTCCCAGCTATAGAGACATGGGTGACCTATTCTCACAGCCTCACTCAAATGCAGGTTCTTCCATAACATCCACACGACTGACTTAAAAAACCTCTCTCACTGCTTGGCCAGAATTCCTCAGTGTGTTCAAGTCTTACCCAATTCATTTATAATGTGTTACAGTCTGATGTTTCCATACAAATGTTTCTTGCTGCACAGTGAAAGCTTTCACCCAGCTTTGTTCCTTCTCTAACAGGCACCTCTAGATGAGTGTCATGGAGTGAAACCCACCAGACCTCACTCTGCCACCTTGAACCAAGCACAAAGGTATAATATTTCTTTGGTTAATTTGTTTCAAATATAACCTCTCTGATCTACTTCTCAGTCACACTGGAGCACAGTACCTCCTCTATTCAGCTTATTGATGGCATTTCACAATTTCACCAAACGAATAACCTGACAGTTACTTCATAGCACATCTTCCCCAAGAACACTGGATTTTTGAGAGGGCAACTGACAGACAGTTTCTCTTTCTGTTTGTCATCTCCCTTATTTTTTAAATCACAGAGAAAGGCAACTGATTTTATCAATCCTGCCTCCTAACATTCTGTGATTCCACATTACCTACATAGCACCGTAAGTAGAAAAATGAAGTGGTTTCTCATTATAGGCAGAAGTGCTCAAGGAGCTTTAAAGAATAAACAACAAAATGGGCTGAATTTTCGCTGTACACAGATTAGGAAATCAGCAGCTATTTGCGTGTCAGCATGGAGAATAGTTGAATCGATAATTGTGCACACTAAAGTGCACTATGCAATAGCGTAAAAATATCTTTCAATCATGCCAGAGTATTCCACTACTAACACCTACCCTGCTTTTCTATTGTGCTAATCATAGAGTCAGGACAGAGATTATAACCTCATAATTCTTTTCAATGAAGGAGAGAATACAGAATGGTTGAGGTTGGAAGGGCACCTGGTCCAAGCTCCCTGCTCAAGTATGGCCGCCTAGAGCAGAACCATGTGTCTGAGGAAGACTTCAGAGCCTCTCTGGACAGCCTGTGCCAGTGCTCAGTCACCCTCACAATGAAAAGGTGTTTCCTGAAGTTCAGATAGAGCTTTCTGTGTTTCAGCTTGTGTTCACTGCCTCCTCTTCCATCACTGGGCACCACTGAAAACATCCTGGATCCATCTTTATATGCTCCCTTCAGACATTTATACATATTGATGAGATCCTCCCTAAGCCTCACACACAGAATCTCACACATATTGATGAGATCCTCCCTAAGCCTCCTCTTCTCCAGGCAAGCAGTCTCAGCTCCCTCAGCCTTTGCTCAAATGTGACAGGCATCAGTCACTTCATCATCGTAGTAGCCTTCACTGCACTCCCTACAGCACGTCCATATCTCAGTTGTGTTCAGAAGCCCCAAACTGGACAAAATACTCCAGGTGAGGCCTCACCAGTACTGAAGGGAAGGATTGTCTTCCCTAGTCTGCAGGTGACAATCCTCCTCGTGCAGTCCAGAACACCGCTGGCCTCCTTTACAGCAAGGCCACACTGCTGCCTTATGCCCAACCGGGTGGCCACCGGGATCCCAGGGTCCTTTTCTGCCAAGCTGCTTTCTAGCCAGTCAGCCCACAGCCTGTACCAGTGCCCTTGGTTGCTCCATGTGCAGAATTTTGCACTTCCCTTTGTTGAACTGCATGAGGTTCCCACCAGACCAGCCTGCTGAGGTCCCTCTGGACGGCAGCAAGATCCTCTGGGTGTATCAGCCACTCCTCACAATTTTGTATTATCGGCAAACTCATCAACCCCATCGCCCAGATGATTAATGAGGATGTTAACGGGACTGGGCCCACTACTGTCCCTAAGGAACACCATTAGACTGTACCACTGATCAATACCCTCTGGGTCCTGCCATTTCAGCTGCTTTTCAATATACCAGCCCGTATTTCAGCAGCTTGTCTATGAGGATCTTATGGCAGTCAGTGCTGAAAGCCTTAAAATAGAACAAGAATATACTCTGAAATCCATAGCAATCTCACTGAGATAAAGGCACAAGGCTCTGACATGATGTTACATTACTCTCTGAATTAGCAAACACAATGTAATAGGAAAAGCAAGAATGTAAAATAAAATATGCCAGGTAAATATATCTAAAAGTACCATTAACTTCATTTTTATATTGCCCATTAATAAGTGTGTTCTGCATTTACAGTGTCATCACTTCTGCAAATCAGGAAGGATCTCATCCTGCATGCTTCAGCTGTCATTCCTTTTCAGAGACGGAGAGGTGATGAGGCATCAGGGATCTAATTAAAAGATTGGCAAGATTCTCCGTCAGAAGGTTCACAGAAGTGGAGACAGGAAACTGATTTGCTGCCCCTCAGCACCTACAGCTTGCTGAACCTTGAAGATTTAGTTTAGAAGCCATATCAGCTTTGAGTATTTTTTTTTTTTNACGACTGACTTAAAAAACCTCTCTCACTGCTTGGCCAGAATTCCTCAGTGTGTTCAAGTCTTACCCACTTCATTTATATGTGTTACAGTCTGATGTTTCCATACAAATGTTTCTTGCTGCACAGTGAAAGCTTTCACCCAGCTTTGTTCCTTCTCTAACAGGCACCTCTAGATGAGTGTCATGGAGTGAAACCCACCAGACCTCACTCTGCCACCTTGAACCAAGCACAAAGGTATAATATTTCTTTGGTTAATTTGTTTCAAATATAACCTCTCTGATCTACTTCTCAGTCACACTGGAGCACAGTACCTCCTCTATTCAGCTTATTGATGGCATTTCACAATTTTACCAAACGAATAACCTGACAATTACTTCATAGCACATCTTCCCCAAGAACACTGGATTTTTGAGAGGGCAACTGACAGACAGTTTCTCTTTCTGTTTGTCATCTCCCTTATTTTTTAAATCACAGAGAAAGGCAACTGATTTTATCAATCCTGCCTCCTAACATTCTGTGATTCCACATTACCTACATAGCACCGTAAGTAGAAAAATGAAGTGGTTTCTCATTATAGGCAGAAGTGCTCAAGGAGCTTTAAAGAATAAACAACAAAATGGGCTGAATTTTCGCTGTACTCAGATTAGGAAATCAGCAGCTATTTGCGTGTCAGCATGGAGAATAGTTGAATCGATAATTGTGCACACTAAAGTGCACTATGCAATAGCGTAAAAATATCTTTCAATCATGCCAGAGTATTCCACTACTAACACCTACCCTGCTTTTCTATTGTGCTAATCATAGAGTCAGGACAGAGATTATAACCTCATAATTCTTTTCAATGAAGGAGAGAATACAGAATGGTTGAGGTTGGAAGGGCACCTGGTCCAAGCTCCCTGCTCAAGTATGGCCGCCTAGAGCAGAACCATGTGTCTGAGGAAGACTTCAGAGCCTCTCTGGGCAGCCTGTGCCAGTGCTCAGTCACCCTCACAATGAAAAGGTGTTTCCTGAAGTTCAGATAGAGCTTTCTGTGTTTCAGCTTGTGTTCACTGCCTCCTCTTCCATCACTGGGCACCACTGAAAACATCCTGGATCCATCTTTATATGCTCCCTTCAGACATTTATACATATTGATGAGATCCTCCCTAAGCCTCACACACAGAATCTCACACATATTGATGAGATCCTCCCTAAGCCTCCTCTTCTCCAGGCAAGCAGTCTCAGCTCCCTCAGCCTTTGCTCAAATGTGACAGGCATCAGTCACTTCATCATCGTAGTAGCCTTCACTGCACTCCCTACAGCACGTCCATATCTCAGTTGTGTTCAGAAGCCCCAAACTGGACAAAATACTCCAGGTGAGGCCTCACCAGTACTGAAGGGAAGGATTGTCTTCCCTAGTCTGCAGGTGACAATCCTCCTCGTGCAGTCCAGAACACCGCTGGCCTCCTTTACAGCAAGGCCACACTGCTGCCTTATGCCCAACCGGGTGGCCACCAGGATCCCAGGGTCCTTTTCTGCCAAGCTGCTTTCTAGCCAGTCAGCCTACAGCCTGTACCAGTGCCCCTGGTTGCTCCATGTGCAGAATTTTGCACTTCCCTTTGTTGAACTGCATGAGGTTCCCACCAGACCAGCCTGCTGAGGTCCCTCTGGACGGCAGCAAGATCCTCTGGGTGTATCAGCCACTCCTCACAATTTTGTATTATCGGCAAACTCATCAACCCCATCGCCCAGATGATTAATGAGGATGTTAATGGGACTGGGCCCACTACTGTCCCTAAGGAACACCATTAGACTGTACCACTGATCAATACCCTCTGGGTCCTGCCATTTCAGCTGCTTTTCAATATACCAGCCTGTATTTCAGCAGCTTGTCTATGAGGATCTTATGGCAGTCAGTGCTGAAAGCCTTAAAATAGAACAAGAATATACTCTGAAATCCATAGCAATCTCACTGAGATAAAGCACAAGACTCTGGCATGATGTTACATTACTCTCTGAATTAGCAAACACAATGTAATAGGAAAAGCAAGAACGTAAAATAAAATATGCCAGGTAAATATATCTAAAAGTACCATTAACTTCATTTTTATATTGCCCATTAATAAGTGTGTTCTGCATTTACAGTGTCATCACTTCTGCAAATCAGGAAGGATCTCATCCTGCATGCTTCAGCTGTCATTCCTTTTCAGAGACGGAGAGGTGATGAGGCATCAGGGATCTAATTAAAAGATTGGCAAGATTCTCCGTCAGAAGGTTCACAGAAGTGGAGACAGGAAACTGATTTGCTGCCCCTCAGCACCTACAGCTTGCTGAACCTTGAAGATTTAGTTTAGAAGCCATATCAGCTTTGAGTATTTTTTTTTTTTTAGAATGTTCTGCTCCTTATCCACAACTTTAAATTAAACACCCTGATATAAGAACAAAGTTTTGAAACGCAACTTATTTAGGCTATACACACATAAATAATCCGGGAAACAACAACTGATCTAACAAGCACAAGCAACGTGTATCATTAGATGAAAGCAAAACCACTCAGTCAACTCTCATCTCACAAGGACTGACGGGTAAATAGCCTCTTAGTACCATAATGCTTTGCATCCAAAAATCACTAATTTCTAGGCACCAGCATCTCAACATCGAACTCCTGAATTCCACACAACATTCTGTAAACAAGATGAAAGCTAGGAGTTTGGACACAATCCATCATAAACCACAGAATATTTAGGAATGAGGAATGTAATTTGCAAGGTATTGCCACAATTTCCAGTAAGCCTCAGCATCACACTGAAGGAAGAAAATAAAAACTTTGCTATCTCCATAATTTTCAGGGGCCTGGCAGTAACCAGACTGACTAGATATCAATTATACACTTGGCATCACAACACTTAACATGTCATCAGCATCTCTTCTATAAACTAAGACCAGTCTACTGCATAAAGGCACAAACATGCATCAACCTCATTTACAGTGTTATTCAGATCAGGGTAGAGTCACTGTTTTTACACTATTGAAAGAGGATTAGATACTTTTGAGTATTTAGTTACATTCAGGGTTATAACCCCAAAATCTGCTGAAGTGAATATGGTTTGCTATGGGAGAATAATCTGTGTGAATAGAGTTGGTAACTTACTGAGAAAACTAAGCAAACTCTTACTAATCTAAATAGAAGTTACTCTAGTTTGCTTTTCTGTAGGACTGCATCTAGTGTTAAAAACAGATTTAGAATCTATTTGATACTAGATGCACAGTAATTTTACAGGCCTGGCACACACATTTACTTCAGTATTTTCTGCTTTTAACAAGGCATTTAGTACAAAGATTTCAAGATGCCTTATTAGAACAAGTTTGTTGACTTGTGAGTGCTCATGATAAATAAGAGCAGGCACCTGTTCCTGTGAAAATGGAGAACTGATTATTTCTAGAACACCGGTGTACCTAAAGAAAATTTATATTGCTTCCAACAACTTTTGCACGGATAACAGAAACCTATCATCTTTATCTTCAGAGAACCAGCAAGGGCTATTAAAATGCATGACACCATCTCCTACAGACCCAGGGTACAACGCTGTGACAAACAAAATGCCCTCAACTGCCATGAGTCAAGACCTGCAAGACAGAGTAGACCCCTGACTTGTTAGCTGGTTGCCACATAGGCTTTAGGCCATGAATGTCTTGCTGAAAGACTAAATCAATCCCATTTCAGAGCAGGACAGGAATTCTTGCATATCTTATAAAAGTAAGATTGCAGTTTGGAGATTACGGGGTTTTCCCCTCAGCTATTACACTGCAGAACAGTGAGTGACAGATCTATAAACTGTATTTTGTTCCGACTGCTTGAACATGCATTGTCCATTTTTGTTCACCTTTGCTATTCCTTCAACTTCAAATAAGCCAATTTTCTAGCAGTCACTCACATGCCCAAAAAATTACCAAGCCTGCTTACAAGCATACTGGTAGTTCTGAATTCAGTTTCCACAGCATTTGCCCCAGGAACAGAGAGAAACCAATTCATTTTTTTCCAGTTTGTTAACTCAGTACAGTCCCCCAAAAGAAGGGAGGATTTGGTTCTTGTACCATGTGGAAATTCATGCAACTACGCAAGATGAAACTGCACGGAGATGTTTTTAAAATGAAAGGGAAACAACTGACCATCAAGCTTTAAAAATCTGGAAATGAGAGCTTACAATAAAAATAATTATCAAATTATGAGAACACTAGAGAAGCCACTGTTCTGTAATGGCAGCTGGCCCAAGTCTTTTCAGCTCAGCAACCTTTCCTGGCAATTACAATGCCCACACATACCTGTCCTTGACGTCCTTCATCAGCTGCTGCAAGTCAATCTCCTGCTTCCTCAGGTTTCCAAATGAAGACTGGTTTTCCACATAGCCCTTTCCTCCAGCTCCCAGGCTGATCTTTCCAAATGAAGCTGCAACACTTCCTTGAATAAGATCTTCAAACTTCCCCATGTATTTTGCAAAGTCAGACTCCACAATTACTAGGAAAGCAATAAAAGTAATTTTTACCTGGGAAAAGAAGTTCTCAAATGGTCCTGAACTAAATAGAAAAACAGCAACTTACAAAAAATACAAGTTAGCAAAGGCCAGAAACAGTACTGAGCAGGTAAATAATGAAAAACGCAGCTCTGCAACTGTTACTTCTGCTTCCTCCGTATTTTCATTGTATCTGCTCCGCTATCTTTTATAGTTTGGCATTTTAGAAGAACATGAGGTGATTGAAATGCTGAACAAGTGCTGTGGAAGATTCACAAAGAATGATTGAAACTTATTTCAGCTACAAGGGAAAACTACAGAGTAGACTTGGATGTTTTGATGTTAATAAAGTATTAACAACAGGTTTAATATTTTGCCGTTGTCTTGACATATCTCATTACAAACCTGTTCTAAAGCTCACTTAAAAAAAAAAAAAAACCAATGGAAGCAACTTATCAGCTTAAGGCACCTCTGAATCTTATACACCAGTAAGACAGAGAACTGACTTGGAATCAGCTCATCTTCCTAGCCATCTACAACTAAAACCTAAACTAGGGGACTTATCTATTTTCCTGTACAGAATTGTGACACCGTCAGAAATATGGGATTCCAGATCATTAATTAACCATTAAACCTGGTTAGCACTGCTGCTGCTGGATGAAGAAAGCAGTACAAAGGTCAACCAACTTTAACAGCCTGTGTAAGAACGGACGCAGTGGTAAAAATCGCTTGGCCTTGCCTGTGCAAACATTCCCTAGGCTACTATCATCAACAATGATGAACATCACTGTTTATCCAGTGATTTTTGATCTGGAGCACAGGAGAGTTTCATGCTACTATCATACACTGGAAACCCCCAAAAATATTCCAGGGGAGCTCCTGTGGCTTCATAGAGCACTGTTATCAAACTGTAGGACTGTGCAGCTTGACAGCCTTCAGCACTCAATTTCATTTATCACTCCTGGTTTTAGTTAAATGCACAGTCAAGTGAGAAAGATCCAGTCATTTCATTTTGACGGACAGAGAATACTGCCGAGCATTCCTCTGAAAGGAGCCCTCTAGTAACACGACTGAGAATGACAACAAAAAAGATTAGACTTTGCATCCCTTTTATCTGCAATAATAGTGACGCCTGCAGCCTGGGTTTACCTGGTTTTATCGGTTTGTCTTCAGTAAGCACGTCACTCAAAGTGACTGTCAAGAAATGATACTTGGGCTTCTGCCAGCACCAGAATTTCCTCCTCTTTGTAACCAAGCTCAGAAGCTGCAGTTTGTCCGAGGTGTTCAAGTGGGAGACAGGGATCAAGTCGCCCCCACCGTCAGTTTCTCTCACAAAGTTCTTTGTTGCTTTGGCGAACATCTTGGGGGATCAATTCAAACCTGAAAGAATACAAATGCTTTTCAACAACTACAGCTGGTAAGTATAAATATTTACACTGCCACTTGAAGAAGTTAATCACAGCACTGGTATTAATGCAGGAACAGTTAAGTGTTTTGACCCCCACCTTCTCCACTTGGAGCTGGGAATCACGACAGTTTAAACCACTTATCCCAAAGTAAAAAAGTTCTCGCAGTAACAGATGAAAGAATTTTAGCTAAAATTTTAAATAAGCAACAGTGGATAAGCAAAAAATGATGCACTCTAAACTTGATATGCAAGGCTTAAACACAGTAGCGCACAAAACTTATGATCATGCAGATAATGAAGAAAGAACCTAACGGAGAAAATAAATATTCCAACCACAGCTGAAAAGTACCTTTAAGGAAAACCCACAGGTAATTAATCTGTCAGGGAGGAAAAAAAACTTCCACAGCTTACTTGAAGTTCTAAGAAAAAGTATCTACTAATGAGCACAGCACAGAGACTGGCTGCGACGATGGCAGCTGGCGGAACGGCAGAGGTTTCCAGCCCTCACGTAGAATCCTCCTTTTATTACCCAACATAAAATCATCTTACTCCATATAAGGTAACTGGGTGTTATTCACACAAATTATCTTATCTTTTTAATAGTGAGTAAACACATACGGGGTAATAAAAGTTAGTCTATAAAAAGCAACAAATTTTCATGCTGGCATCTTTGTGACTAAGTTTTGTTTCTGAACTATGCCCCTCGACAGTCTCAATTTTTTTTTTTCTATCTGAACCTTTCTACCTTCAATGTTTTCCAATTTTCTATTTCCTATTAGCATAACTACAGCTAAACTGAACACATGCTGTTTGCAACTGTTATTCGTATCTGCTCAACAGCCACATATATTATCTTATTCTAGATTTAAATATAGAATCATAGATGGTTTGGGTAAGAAGGGGTCTTAAAAATCATCTATCACCAGAATCACCAGGTTGGAAGAGACCCATCGGATCATCGAGACCANACCCCTAGTTCCAACCTCCAATAATTTAATATCTTAAAGTTCTTAAAAGTTAAAAAATATTGGCATCTCTTATTGTGTGAGGCTTCTTTTATCTCAAGGAATGCATTTTGCTGTATTTACAAGGAACTTTTCCAATAAGAGTAAATGGTAAAAACGACCGTTCACAAGCCCTAAACACACAATTCTAATAAACTAGTTTATGATTATAAAAAAAATCAGTTTTTGTCAGTTTTTCAACCTCATGTTACTTGATCTAACAATATTTCTCAAATTAAGTCAGCATTTTAAAGCTGGCAGCATTCCTTTGAAATTTCCAGTCAGTGTCAGCTGGGGGATTCAATGAGGAGCTGGATATGCCTGATGTAGCGGGAGGTGTCCCTGCCTATGGCAGGGCAGTCAGGATTAGTTGATCTTTAAGGTCCCTTCCAACTTAAACCATTCTACGATTCCGTGATCCACACATTCGTGATTAATTACCTGTCTTGCTCTGCGCAGATGTTAGATTTGTCATTTAAAAGTACCTGCCAGAGTAAGTTAGAAGAGACTTCAAACAAAAACCAACATCACAGTAAGCACTCAGGATTATTGAGAGAAAAACAGAAAACTGAACAAAGGAACTAGTGGTTGGGACCACAGCCTCTGTGTTTTATCAGTTGGAGATCAGAGAAAAAACCATCTTTTTGCAGATGGGAACTTACCTTTTCCTAAATCTCATTTCATATAATATTTCATACTGTATTTACCAATTCATGTTGGGGTATCTAACTTCTCATGAGACCCTTACGACCTAACTCAATTCTCTGGGTGAGCAAGTAAAGGGTGTTTCTCAACATCTGCCTGGGAAGGATTGGAACAGCACCAAAATCTGGTAACATTTTACTGAAGAGTCTTCTTGGACTTTCACTGACATTGTGGCTGCAACAATCTTGCAGCACAGCTCCAGCTTCATGCACTGGGAATACTTTCATCGACCTTCTTGTTCTCTGACCTTTTCCCAAACTCTGAACTGAGATCGATTTTTTTGCATTCTTAAATTTTTCCTCCTTAATTTTCCTGATTTTAATCTCAAGGAGAACACTTTAGCAGAATAAGCAAAGAAAAAAAATCAAGAAAGTCCAAACAAATCAAAGCACTAACAGCCAAAAAAAAAGAGCTTTTTCTTTCCCTGGGACTCTGTTTGCATGACTCCATATTTCACAATCAACCAATCTGATTTTTAATGGAGGAGATCATCAAGAAAATTCTCATTGCCTGCATCAGATGCTCTTCCCCGGTATAACCTTCTTCAAACATACCTGTACATTACATGACTGTTTATTCCTACTAATCCCATTCCTATATAACCAACTCACATGGCCATAGCTTCTAAAAAGCAAAAGGCCTGCCAGTTTCTGAGGAGTTTATGATAAGACAAATGCAAAACCCGGTTCCTATGATTTAGCTTCGTTACACGCTCAATAAATCTCCTTTAGAAGAACTTTTCACACCATTCTATAAAACTTCTGATCCACGGTGCTTTGTTTTCACTCCCAGCCACTATGCTTTTGACTAGCAAAAAGGATATCTGGGAGAGATCATGAAGTGTTTGTGAGGACTGCTGAGACTCACCACAGAGGAGAGATGGAACTGTCTTCAGCCTCGGAAAGACAATGCCAGTGCCTCCCACACTTTGCTGTGCTGGAAACGTCTTTTCAAGGAGCATTTTTGCTGGTGCAGCTGTACCTGCAAAGCAAGAACATTCTATCCAAATTCCTGTTTGTGTCTCTTTGTATACAGTGCCTTTAACACTGATTCTAACATGCACCCAAATATCTTGTTTCATCAGTTCACAAAACAAAGACAGAACAACTGAATATGCCCTTAGCCAACACCAGGGAGTTAAAACAGCTGCCAGGATCCACAGCATCCTGACGGAATGGACATGGAGTAGTTAACAGGCACAGTGTTAACAAAAGTCTGCCTTTGGAGTCTCCTGCTCTGGAAATTTCATTAGAGCTGTACTTGGTTTGGTAGAATTCAAAGGGAAGATATTAAAGTTGGTAGGAGAAGCCTGTCACAGTGAATTCATTCTTGCAGATTGACAGCCAAGTGTGAAAGTAGAGAAGGACGGAAGAGAATCTTCCCTGCCTGCCAAGAAATTTAACATTAGCCTGGACCTAGGCTACTAGAGGAGTATTCAACAAAGAGGACTAGGTAAGTGAAATATTTACAGCAACTTCACTATTTACTTAAACAAACAACTCTTACCCTGCTTCTTTCCTTTATCACAGCTCCCTAACTCATTATAGTGGGACTTTAGATGCAAAGAAACATTTTATGAATAATCAGTTTACTTTTGTCAGCACGGAAGCAAGTTCTCAGCAGTTGCCTGATATTCTTATATTCTGCACACACACATACGCTGACATTTACAACAAAGTTTTTTTTCCAGCCCAGCACACGGAGCGCAGTGCACAGGGAGTTTGGAAAGAGGGTGACAACTGGATTGCCAAATGTCAGCACATCCCTTGCCAATCAAAGTTGTAAGAAAATACAATCCCCAAAGGCCAAAGATCCTGAAGACACCACAGGCAGGAGCCGTAGTGTCAGAAGAGCTGTTGGGTGTTGACTCTGCTGTGCAGCAGTGGTAACGGCCTTTGAATCCTAATGAAGTTGGAGTTTACGCCAACAGGCAGCTAGAGTGTGGAAGTGATGACAAGCAGGACATGTTTTATTACAAAACCTTATCATTATTTTCATCTCCTCTCTAGAAAATTTAAATTATAAAAACAGTCATAAAAGCCAATATGCAAAGCCTAGTAGGGATGTTCACACAACAGATTTCAGTTCTTGAATGCGTGTGGTCTTTGAAAACACATCCAATAGATTTCAGCTTTGAGCGTAGTTTGCTTTCACAAAGTTGCCTCAAGGACTTCACAGCACATGCCTCCAAAGACATGACAGGAGTGGTTCCAAGCTGCCCTTGTCCTTTTGTGAGCAAACCAACAGCTGCCTCACCAAGCCCGGCAAGAGGAGGCTCAGGTGAGTGTCTGAGTTGGGGGGACCTCCCTCAAAAGCCCCTGGGGTCCCAACGTGTCACACTTAAACCCCTCTCAACACCACCACATGAATCAATGAATCAGAATCGCTTAGGTTGGAAAAGACGCTTAAGATTGTGGAGCGCAATCCTTAACCTAACACTGCCAAGCCTACCACTAAACAATGTCCCTAAGCACCATACCAACACAGCTTTTAAATACCTCCAGGGAGCACAGTGATAGAACAAGGGGTAATGGTTTTAAGCTGAAAGATGGGAAGATTTCAATTAGATATCAGGAAGACTTTTTTTTTTTTTACTATGAGGGTGGTGAATCACTGGAACAGGATGCCCAGAAAAGCTGTAGCTTTCTCATCCCTGGAGGTGTTCGTGGCCAGGTTGGATGAGGCTATAAGCAACCTGATCCACCATCATCTAAATGTGTCCCTGCCCATGGCAGAAGGGTTGGAACTGTAGGAACTTTAAGGTCCCTTTCAACCCAAACCATTTTATGATTCTATAATGGTGACTGACCACTTCTCTGGGCAGCCCATTCCAATGCTTGACAACACTTTTTGGATGAAAGGAAAAATTCCTTCATAATCTAAGCCTTCCATGATGCAAGTTGAGGCTATTTCCTCTTGTCCTATAAACAGTTACTTGGGAGAGGAAAATAACAGCTGCCTCACTACAACCTCCTGTCAGGTAGCTGTGCGGAGTGATGAGGTCTCCCCTCAGCCTCCTTTTCTCCAGACCAAACAACCTCAGTTCCCTCAGACAGTCTTCAGTAAGACTTGTTCTCCAGCCCCTTCACCAGCCTCACTGGCCTCCTCTGGACACACTCCAGAACCTCAATGTTTTTCTTGTAGTGAGGGGCCCAAAACAGGATTCAAGGCGCTGCCTTACCAGGATCGAGTACAGGAGGGGGTGATAACTTCCCTGATCCAGCTAACCATGGCATTTGTGATACAAGGCAGGATGCTGAGTTTAAAAAAGATGGATTTTTATCCTAAAAAATAAATCCCCACTTGTCCTATCACCACATGCCCCTGTAAAAAGCCCCTCCCAGTTTTCCTGTAGCCCTCTTCAGATATCGGAAGGCTGCTATAAGGTCTTCCCAATCCTAATTGTAGAATTGTTCGGTTGGAAAAGACCTTTGAGATCACCAAGTCTAACCATACCTGTCCAGTACTAAATGATATCCCTGAGCATTTCATCTACGTGTCTTCTAAATACCTCCAGGGATGGTGACTCAACCACCTCCCTGAGCAGCCATTCCAGCGCTTGGTAACTATTTCAGTGAAGAATTTTTTTCCGCATGTGTAATCTGAACCTGCCCTGACACAACTTTTCTCCATTTTCTCTCATCCTATCACCTGTTATTTGGGAGAAAAGACCCAAAACTTGCTTCACAACGACCTCCTTTTGGGTGGTTGCAAACAGTTACAAGGTCCCCCCCCTCAATACCAAAAACGCAGCAAATAAAACTCTCTAGGACTTGTTTTGGAGTTTCAGAGAGCAAGCATTCTTTATCAGGCCTGGGCAACACGTGGGAGCCATCTCTATCAATCACACACAACAAGACAAAGGCTGGTTACAAAATATATTTCCCACTTACATGCATATGTATAAATTTTCCCAGAAATCTTACGCATATTCTATTTTTTCCCGAGGTCTAATTTAATGTTAGAAAGCTTGCAACAGTCAAAACTGTTGGTAATTTGGAGCTGGCTCCAGCTCTCTGCTTGACCTTGGCTGTAAGATAGACGAAAACTCCAGAGGTGATTACAGAAGAGACATCTGCTCAGCAGAGCTCACTGTGTGAAGTATGTTATCATTCACAAAGAAAGGACAGTGTCTGAAAACCACAGTTCTAAGGAAAACATGCTATCAGAGAAAGCAAACATGCTGTCAGAGGGATGTTCTGTGTAACTTTCAAAAACCACAACCACTCAGACAAAACTTAACGGCACTTTAGCTTAAATCAAAATATTCCACTTTGAAATATTTCACATATTGCATCACCCTCAGCCTCCTTTCGGGTGTTTGCAGACAGTGGCAAGGTCTCTCCTCACTCCCCTTTTCTCCAGGCGTCCTCTCATCCTCCTTTTCTCCAGGTGCCCCCTCACTCCCCTTTTCTCCAGGCGTCCTCTCATCCTCCTTTTCTCCAGGTGCCCCCTCACTCCCCTTTTCTCCAGGCGTCCTCTCATCCTCCTTTTCTCCAGGTGCCCCCTCACTCCCCTTTTCTCCAGGCGTCCTCTCATCCTCCTTTTCTCCAGGTGCCCCCTCACTCCCCTTTTCTCCAGGCGTCCTCTCATCCTCCTTTTCTCCAGGTGCCCCCTCACTCCCCTTTTCTCCAGGCGTCCTCTCATCCTCCTTTTCTCCAGGTGCCCCCTCACTCCCCTTTTCTCCAGGCGTCCTCTCATCCTCCTTTTCTCCAGGTGCCCCCTCACTCCCCTTTTCTCCAGGCGTCCTCTCATCCTCCTTTTCTCCAGGTGCCCCCTCACTCCCCTTTTCTCCAGGCGCCCCCTCATCCCCCTTTCAGGTGGCTGATGATCGTGACAAGGTCTCCCCTCCACCCCTTCTCTCCAAGCGCCCCCCTCAGCATCCTTTCGGGCGGCTGCAGACGGTGACGAGGTCTCCCCCGAGCCTCCTCCTCCTCCTCCCCTAGCGTTCCTTCGGCCTCCTCTCGGGTGGCTGCAGGCGGTGACACGGTCTCCCCTCAGCCCCGTCCCTGCCCCGGGGGGTGCGAGCTGCTCGCCCCGCGCCGCCCCGACTCACGGCTCCGATCCCGGCGCGGGGTGGGGCGGGGGCGGCCATGTTGGCGCGCGGGCAGCACGTGCCGGGAGGGGCGGGGGCGTGTGAGGGAGACCTCGGGGCGGCGTCACTCGTGGGGTGGTTGGGTTGGAAGGGATCTTAAAGCCCACCCAGCCCCAGCCCCACGCTGCCACGGGCCGGGACACCTCCCACCAGACCAGGCTGCCCAAGGCTTCATCCAACCTGGGTAGAATCACCACGTTGGAAAAGACCCATCGAATCATCGAGTCCAACCATTCCTATCAAACACTAAACCATGTCCCTCAGGACCTCGTCCACCCGTCCCTTAAACCCCTCCAGGGAAGGTGAATCAACCGCCTCCCTGGGCAGACCATTCCATTGCCTAATGACCCCTTCTGTGAAGAATTTTTATCTAATGTTTAGCCTAAATCTCCCCTGGTGGAGCTTGAGGCCATTCCCACTTGTCCTGTCCCCTGTCCCTTGGGAGAAGAGCCCAGC